>WAAE01021585.1:0-52108 GCA_013400495.1 Nicator chloris
AACAAAAAAACCCAAAACCAAAATTACTCCACATGTGTAAGCACAGGACTTTACTAAGTCTAGGAAGGATAAATATACATCTTTGAGACTACTTAGCTGTAACCAACAGGGATCCCTTTGACTTTTGAATTTTTACACGTATTTTAGATAAAATCAGGGAGGAAAAAAGATCCAGCACTCAGGAACATCAAGTGGATTTGTGACTCTCTGGAGGACTCTGGGCCCTTACAAACATATGAATGGATTATGCTGATTTTATACATATTTAATCATCGTAATCCACATGTTTTTATGTATAATCTGCAATCCATATTACAAACGGAAGAATTTTATCCACATTATAACACTTCTGTGCTATACACAACAAAATATTTCATTTAGTAAATAAGTAAGGTCAATAAAATTAAGGAGAAAAAAATTATTTAACAATTTTACAATTACTTTATTCTTTCTAAATTCCAGACAGAATGAACAAAAAAAAAACTGGAGTGAAAATTGCCGTTATGTTTATGTGTCAAGGAAAGCAAAATGCCATTGCTGATTTGCTTACAGTTTTTCTGTCTTTGAAGTACTATATATGTATTTAATAAAATTCAACTCCTATTTCTAAACCTCTGAAATATGTTTCATTACATAGACGATCACACGCAAATATCTACGTTTCGACTCTAATCATTAAGGCTGCTACGTACAAGGAATCAACAATTGCTGTTTCTCTACTTGTCTGTATACAGTAAGTGAACTTCTAAATGGCTCATTACAGGTTGACAATAATACATTTGGTACAAACAAAACAAAAGACCACCAAAAGAAAAGACTGAAATAAAAGGACCATGCATAAGAGTATGGGTAGGTAAAACATAAAAGTTTGAGCCAACAGGCACAAATCTGAAGGCGAAACACAGATGTGTGTAAAGATATCGTGGAAAACCTAAAAGCAGTGTCAAATACACTTTGCTGCCTTAGCATTTAAAGGGACCTGAGCAAGAGTAAGGAATCCCCACACGCTTTCTCATGGGCAACGCAAAAACTTGTATAAACAAAATATTGGGAAACTAATTTGACAGCTAAAAATGGAGGAGGAGAAGGGAATGCCCACATGAAACATCTATGATTTATCTGATGGGCAGTAGGTAGTATGCACATTCATTAGGGGTGTCCACGTGCAACTCACGCCTGGCTTGACTTTGTTCTGACATTCATGAATTATGCAGTCATTTCTAACACAGGGAAATGAGAGTGAATTATGCTGCCCACTATCACATATTATCTCTCTGGATACACACACTTTAGCACTCAGGTTTAAACATGGTTATGTGCTGCTGCGACCACCCTAAACACAAACTCGCTCTGGAATTTTCGTTCTCATATATGCTGTGTGTACACACACAAATGAGCTCACATACATGCAAGTGAACAGATCACAAAGACAGATGCTTGCAAATAAAAAACACACAAAAATATGAAGGAATGAGGAATCTCCTTGAAAATCTGTAAATCTGGAAAAATGGTTCAGTTTAAATGTCATCTATAACAAGATAATCACAACTTCTTGTGTGCAAAATTGTTTCTGATGGGTTGTGTGACCACTAAAACTTAATTTTTCTGCCACCAAGATTAAAACCTTACAGATATTTTTTCTCCCTCCTTTTATATCTTGACAGCACCCAGTCTTTCTTAGCACAGCCATGGAGTACTTTATTATGCATGTTGTTATATCTGCTCTTACAAGTCTGACTCTATTATCACTTTGCAAGTGACTTTTTAATTACTGTTACATCTAAGATGAGATCTGGAATTTAAAAACATGCACACATGGGGTTAGGCTGGTCTTTGATTATTAAAACCTTAAGGTTCATAGACTACAAGGGTCAGATGGGACCACAGGGATCCTCTAAGGATTGCAGGGCTGGAATCTGCAGTTGCTGCTCAGGCAGAGATCCCATGGAGTCAGGGTACAATCCTCCTCGGGCAGTCGGGCAAGGCCCACAAATACTTGGAAGGAACTTAAAAATGGAAATTTCTCAATCTGCATATCTTCTGATAGGCCTTGTCCATTAAAATGCACTTTTAGTATGCATTATGGATAATTACGTTTTATTTGACATACAATAGGGATCCTTGGTGTTTAAATTATTCCCAGAATGTACAGAATTGTGCTTTTTGAAGTAATCCTTTGTAATAAAACAGAATGCATTTTGTCAGATAGCTGGGTTTTTATCTGTGCTGTAATAAAGGTGCTTAAAAATGTAGCCTCAGGCAACTGAAGCAGGATTTCAGTTCTTGAGGAAAACCAAAGTAAAATGAAAATTTTCCCACACTGCACAATCTAGTCATTAATTTTACTGGAGGCAGCCAGACATGCATGCCAATGCTTTCACTAAGTAAATGTGTGGTTTAACCATTATATTTGGTACAACTGAAATTAAGTCCTACCAAATATTTGATTTTTAATTTTGGGGTTTTATGTCAGCCTGAAATGGAGTATCATTTTAGACCTCTTAAACTTATTATGATGAAGCTACTGCACAGTGATAAATATTTTCCTTAATTTTGACAGACATGCAGTCAAACATATATAAATTCATATTACACTTCTCATCATTTATGCACGCTTAAGGAAACAGAAAGCGCTTCATACAGCCGCTTGTTAGTTTTATAGAATAAAATACGTTTGACATGCTAGAAAGTAAAACAGAAACCATGTTCAAAATTTTGTATTTTTCCTCTAAGGAATAATTACCATAATATATGTGTGTATTTTAAATGACCAGCTTGAGGAATAATAAAGTACTTCGTAACAAAAAGCACAGCTTATGCAAACACTTACTAAAATGTGTACATAAACACACAGACCTAAGTCTCCTAACTTCTGTTACATACAGACATTCTGTTATGAAACAGGAATTTTTCAGCAGAGGTCTTGTTTGGTGTATGCTCTCTGACACCCGAAGCTCCCCAGATGAAAAACCAGGAACAAGCAGAAATTCTAACTTTATGGAAATAGCCAAAACTAGGAATCAATTTAACAACAAAGCATAAGGATTTGATAACTGTCTGGTATGTTATACAAGAAAACTTTTCACTCAGTTGAGGTCAAGAAAATATCAAAGTTAAAATTTTAAGCATATAGCACAGATGCAATGCGTTTATCATTGATGCATGCATTTTTGATAGATGTACATTATCTCCAAATAAACGTTTCCTAGGCACCAAATATTTCCAATTTAGAATAGTTTGAGATAAACACATCTCATTATTATCCTGCATTTGCACTTACATCATAAATGAGGTGTGACCAGCAGAAGGCAGTGTTACGATAAATATATATGCGACTGCTCATTTACAAGCCGGTTTGATATTGAGATTTAGAGTTTTCCTAACTTTTCACAATACAGCTCCTGTTTTCCCCAGGCACTTCCTACCAAAACCATCTTCTCAATGTAAATAACTTTAGAGACATATTTAAAATGCTTTGTAAACCATTTCTTTCGTACTACATTGCTTTTACTTTACAAGTTAGCCTTCTTAAGTTTTATTACATTGCATCTTTAGCTTCATAAGTTCATCAGAGAATTGTGTTCACACTTACCATTTCAACACAACATTATGCTGAGCTGTCCCCTCATGAAACAGGACGCACACGGTTGAAAAGATGGGCATTGCCTCCTCAGCAGTTTAGCTTACATAATTCAGTCAAAAAAAAAAAAAAAAGCTTCTAACATCATTTCTTATTAACCTTTAGTGGTTTGCTCAACATCTGGTAGAACAGAATCTGGTACACTCTTAGTGGTACTACTGTAGGTATAATAGAACATACTTTCAATTAAATCTCCATTAAACATTTAAGAAATAATGTCTTTTAACATGTGTTAGTATACAAAATCTGTTGGATACCTCCCCAAGTTTACAAAATCCGTGTTAAAGGAACCAGCATTGCAAAAAAAATGTTACAGCATATGTTTGGATTTTTGTATTTCAAAGTCCTGACTACTTTATCTGAATTACAGATTTAGAGCTTTGTTATGTGTGATAGTTATGATAATATGATCACTAAAGGCACGGAGACAGGGAGACTCAAATCCCTTTGAAAATCCCTTTCTCCATTTCCTACAGCTGCTGCTGGAGTTTAATATCTGATAGAATGATGAAAAAGAACAGGCCAAACTCCAGTTTTAATAAAAATTTTAACAGGTCTACATATAGTTATGAAAAATGTTATTTGCAATGCCAATCTTTAATAAAATTTTCTTAAACCAAAGAAAATTCCCTGTGGGGAATCTGTTATGAATGTGTTTTTCATATGTACTATTTAAGGCTGTTTAAAGGTTATGAAAGTGACTGGTAAAATAAGTTTTATCACAGCACAACAAAATCCTACGTGCAGTCTCGTTTTTTGCATTTAATCAAATAGGTAAGCTAGTCCTTCAATTCTCCATGTTTGCTCTAAAATAAGTATTTTCAGTTTGCATTAAAACTTTTCTCTGAGTGAACACTAATAATTCCTAGCTTGTACATTAGCTGCAAAGAGGGGTCAGCTTGGCTCAAATTTACCTCCTTGTCGAGAGCGTATTGATTTTGAATCCTCCTTTCAGCCAGAATCCTTGCAATTCATACATCCTCTAACACAATATTTTCTGTCATAGCCAGTGTGGTGCATGCTTTAACAGTATTTTAATAATTACACTGAAGAAAGCCAAAGTTAAAATGCTTGCAGAATCCAAATTCCAAATTTTGTGGGCTGCATGATTCACTATGTTTCTTAAAGTAATGCACAGTGAAATGCTCTAACTGTACTATATCCTTTTTTCTTGAAGTAATATTACTGAACAGAAATTTCTACTTGTAATTTATACCTCTAATTAAAGAGGAAATTTTCTGGATGATATTTTATATGCAGTGCAAATTGTTATTAGTCAATAAAGCATCTATACAATACTAAAAATTACACATTCCTTCTACCAAATATATTGATTAGTAGCAACAAATTATATTGCAAACCTTTTAAACATGAGTCCTACCATCATCACTAATGCGCATATTTAAGAAAACGCAAAAATGCCTGTATTTATTATACCAACATTCTGTTCCTAAATTTTTACTATTCTTTCCTGAAATCTCATTTGCATTTCTGTGGTCATATTAGAGGATGATGTGCATACACTACAGACTTCCTTAAACAGACAGTAATTGGTGCAAACCAGTTGATTTTACAAACAAATGTCGGTCATCATATATCCACGGAAGACAGGATAAGCATGTTGCAAAAAGGTTATTTTTTCTAACTCTAGGCAAACAGAAGTAAGGAGGGAGGGGAAAATCACAAAAACACGTTCATGAAGTTCAGTCTACCCCACCTTAAAATTCCAAGTACAGGACTTCATTCACAGAAGTTGGTCTGTGCCCGTCTGTCCATGAGAACATATGCTTTTGTATAGATTGATGTGAAATGACTGGAGCCAACTTTGAACTGTCTGGAATATTTTAAAGCTTTATCTAATCAAAGAAAACAGAATTTCCAGGCAATGGAGATGCAGTAAAAAATGCCACTACTATACATATGACTAGCAATTTAAAAGAATAAATTGTAATTAATATAATTAAATAATGTTATTTTAAATAATCTATATATTTTTTAATGTATTATCAACCTCTTTATTTTAAGTTTTTGGTGAGGTTCATATTTCCTGTGACTTTAAGCAGGGGATTTGGAAAATTTTGGAGGAATCAAGGTAACAAGAATGTTTAAAAGAATAATTTATTGCTGTGACCATTTTGTCCTCTGATTTCTGTTTTGGGATTATAGTGGATTATCTCTGTCTAAAACCTATTTTTCATATCCCTGTGGAAATCAATTGACAAGTTAACAACCAGGAAAGCAAAATGAAGAGATCTAATCAATATTTAAATTCAAATTTTTATGCTATGATAACTTTGAACATTAATTTTATAAAACATTAGGTGCTTCCTCAAACACAAAGTCTGCAGGTGAAATTTAAACTAATTTGAAAGAAAAATATGCTATTACAATTAAATACTGTAAGAAAATTTTCAGTACCTATGGAGGTTACATTTGCCAATGTTGTATTTCTGATGTCACTTTTTAAAAATTCTGATTCTTAATAAAGCCATTCTTTTCAAAGAGTAGCAACGCTATAAAAGTTTTTAGAGGAGTTATACTTTTTGTGTAAAAATTAAATTATTTTACCAGGAATAAATCAAACTTTTACCAAATTAGATAAACATGAAAACAATTTTAATAATAAAATTACATTGGAAGACAATTTTCCACGTTAAAATAAAAAAAACTTTCCTTCAAATCTCGTTTACTAATATCACTAGAAATTAACAACAAAAACATTAGTTCTTAAGAAATAAGAATAAATTAATACTTAATACCTAAATACTCTAAAAAACTAAAAAAGAAACCATAACTGGAAAATACGAAAAACCACCACATTTAAAATAACTTTGCAAACAAATTAAAATAGTTATTGCTTTCTAGTTGGTTTAGTTTACCCTCTAATATTAAAAACAATAACAGCCAGCTCAAGTGTTTTTGTTCTCAGAACTGTTTTAGCATTTTTCAATCTTTCTAGGTATGTTACTGCATTGAAATCCACAGGTAAAAAGCCCCTATCATCAGGCTCCCAAACCAGTAATTAATTTTCATCATATTAATAAATGTTTTCTATTGTAACAAGATTACATGAAGTGAACAAAGATGATAAGTTAAATACTTTAAGAGCATGGATGTTTCATGTAATGTGTTTTAGTCATAATTATCTCACCTTTTTATTAAAATAATTTAAAAGTTGTTTTGGGTTTCTACAAAACCCACTTGTTGATCACCTATGCATTTTTGTGAGAATATATTAAAATCCTGGGGTTTGAATTGATTAGTTTCCCCAAGATGAAAAAAATTGTTATCATAATTTCTTTCTATTTCCTTGTAAAAGTTTATTAGTATAATTTCTTCTCTCCTATATCTGTAGATTAATAACATTAAGATCTTGTGGAAAGCTTTGGTAACAATCTGATAATCCACAACTGTCCCTTTTATTACTAGGAAACTGGATTTAGGAATGCAAAAATTACTTCCAATTTCTTGTTCCCAAACGGCTGGTATTAAAAAGTTTCCATAGCAACTACAAGGCATAATAGGAGTCCCCAAGTAACTATCCAACAACAACTCAAAAAAAAAAATCTCTGATATTTAAATGCTTAATATGTTAGCACAACTTTCTTAAACAGTAATATGAATTAATCAATTCTCAGACACTGATATTTTAAGTTCAGGTGGCTCTGTGAAGCAAAAGCCTAGTTTGCATCTGAACACAGACACAGTATAACCGTTCTGTGTTCTCTAACAAATGGGGCAAACTCACAAGAATGCTTTTTAAACACGATGAAAATATTTAAGCTGCTTCAATGGCATTGTCTCTCTCACTACTATTAGAGAACAACCTTGGTCATTATCTTGGCACAGTTATAAACATGGTTTTCTGTGATTCCAGTCTATGACCAAGCACTACCTCACAGTTCTGTTTTAAGAAATTATTTGGTTTTCCATTCCTAATAAGAAAAAGACCTCTTTGTTTTATTGCCTTCTGTACTATCTGCCCTATATACTAAAAAACACAGAGATAGTCTTTTCTTGATTTTTCTTACTTTTAAGAGCTCAGAAACATGAAATGCTGATTTTCTAATGAAAAGATAACTACACAACATATTACCATTTATAAAGAACATTTGGAGGGACTTTACCCATACGCAACAGAAGACAGGGAACAAAAAGAAGCAGGAACTAATAATGTCATTATGCCATTTTTGGTCCAGTGACATAATTTAATATTTACACGTTTTATATACATTCATTTTGAAAAAATCTAAAAACAAAATTAAAATTACTCATTTTTCTAGTAATTTTTTTGTTCACCTTCACTACAATTACCAGATACCTTTTAAGCAGAGATTTTTGGTTGATTCTGTTTCACCTTGCAAACTTACCAGTTTATTTTTCTTACGGTGTTTGAATCCAGAGCATTTGTGATTCCACACATGGAATAAAACCACATATTTTAACAGTAAAGTGTGCAGGACAGACCTGCAAACACATAAATGTATGTCCAGTTTTACTCTTGTAAGCAATCACCTATTATTTCTTATATTTGCTTTGGTTTACTTGCATGAGTAAATCTACTCATTCATTTAAGCATTCACAGAACTGAGTACAAGAAATGCATAGTTTACTTCATATAGCTAAATTATATATATGTGGCAATTTCACAGGTCATTGGAGTATATGTATTTCTGCAATGCTCCATAGAGTTTACAGTCCCTTTGAAAACTAATGCCAGGATCTTGTGAGCACTTACTGGTGTCCATAATCACACTCATGTGAGTACTGCTGGACTGTTCTCAAGAGTAAAGTTACTGAATCATGTAAGTGTTTGCAGGTTCAGGACCTAAAATTGTTAATACCGTACAAGTCCTGTACAAATGCTGTGTTAAGGCGCCATCCTGAAAACACTTACTCCTGAGTATGCAGCAGCTGTGCTTATTTCTGGGGCTAACCCCTTTGAAATGAAGAGCTGTAAGCAGTAAAGTCACTACTAAATATTTAAACGACTGTACTCTGAAATGTGTTCCCTCATCCTTTCAGACAGGGAGACAAGGGGAAGGTTAGAGTTCGAAGAACTTAGTCTCTCATGTTTCCTCAGTGATGGAAAGCAGTCTGAAGCCACAGATTATCCTGAACAAATGTTCTAGCGGTGTCCAAATCTAGCTCTAACAAAGAGTTGGAAACTATTAAAAAAGCAACACCTCCCAAACCCCCATGTTTTTGAGGAAATAATCCTCTGAGGGACCTAGGTTTCAAAGTACTCATAAACTGCTGATAATGACTAGTTTCTTAGGGATTATTAATTAAGAAAAACATTTTTACAGAAGTGTCACATAAAACCTGAAGACTCAGATGTGTAGGGCACATAAAAGTTGCACTTGGGAAAGGGTAATGAAAATCCATTCGTTTTATGTTCGTCCTTGCCTGCCATGGTAACCTAAACCGGACTACAAGCGAAGCTACGCTTGAAGCACCGTAGTGGCTGTGGTGCCCTGGGCAGCTGTGTCTCTCCCGAGCCGCAGCCGCCTCTCTCAACTTTCCCTGGAGTTCAGCAGCCACGTCTCCTCCACTGCCACAGTTTGTCACTCCTGTCTGAGGATGCTGTCTCAGAACCACGCCTGTGAGGATAACAGTGCCTGGTGGCACATACTGCGGGACCTAGTGGAATACTTCTGTTTGACACCCCTTACCAAAGCAGACATTTCTGTTTATTTGCCCTGTTTGGTTCTCATTGTGAGCTTTATCTTGGCTCAGAGATCAAATGCAAGCTTGCAGAGCCACTGAGTGCAGACCAGAATTAAAACAAGATGCCCGCACAGCATTTGCCCGTGACACAGTTCACCTTACTAAATATTTTATCAAGATATGGATTAAGAAACTGAAAACATGAGTGCTTCTTTCTATGTTGTTTTATGGCATCCAGTTTTGTGACTTCTTGTTTTTTATGTGCATGAGCTTATAAAAAGCCTAAACACATCCATAGCAGCTGCACCAGGGCTACAAGTATAGGTTCCTGAAATACTAAAATTCTAAAATTATGAGCTGGCCAGTAGCAGGCTTCACGTTGCATAGGACCAGACAGAGAGACGCTGCATTTTTACCCATTATACAAGAGAGAAATTCTGTGTAGAAACAACATCACTACTTGGTCAAATTACTTAAACTCAGAATTATGCTGTCTTTCAGTTTTGAAAACAGACTTTTTTTAAAAAAATAGATCTATTTTAAAAATATATTTTAATATATACACACACATTTCTAACACATTCTGAATCTTTTGGAATTGAGAAAACAGTATTCTGTCTTGTACGAAAGATATGGTAATAATGTTCTTAATGTATCATTATTAAGAAAATTAACACTGCTCCACTTCCAGGAGCATTTTTCTTTATAAGTAACAGCAGAGTCTTAAGTTCATCGAAAGTGTAAATCTGAATCCTTATGACAGCTTTGTGACTTATGTAGATTTATTTCACATTCTCTGCAGAATTGTTGTTTGGGAGAATTTTTATGTCTGTGTTTTGGATTGCTAAACAACACAGTGCTGGTTCTCACTTTAAAATAGTTTAGAGATCCTTTAAATTTTGATAGCATTCAAATGAAAATTACACTTCTAAAGCAGTACCTACAAAAAGCTTTGAATTTTCAGCAAAGGCACAGAAACATGCACTATGTAAGGAAGGCTCTGTGTGCGCATGCAATTTCATGACTGTGCCATGGTTATGATTTACTTGCATATGGATATATTTTTCCCATAAAACCTATGTTTAGCTGTATTGGTTCTCTTTGTATTTTGGGATGTTACTTTGTCAAAATTTTTCCTTTCCTTCATTTGGCAGAGAGTCAAACAGAAATATGTCCACAACTGTGGGATATCTTTGAAGAATGAATTCCTAAAACATGGTGGTTTTCCAAATGGATAGAAGATGGCACCAAATATTAAGAGACTGTCCCTGCCACATTTCAGCTAAAATTAAAGGCTTTAATTAATATAGTCTGTTACGTCTTGAAAGGTAAAATTTCAAAACACGGCCCTTTTATAATCTCACACATTTAACACAGACAATTTTGCTATCAACTTGAGCTTCCTAATACACAGGCACAGATGACCAGGATTTTTGTTTCAAAGCACCAAGGACCACTACTCCTGTTCCTCTGAAAGTTACTATGCTACTATTGTTTCAGATCATAGCAACAATAACCTCAACATGGGAGTTCTGAAGCTTTCTACAAAACCCAAGTAGAGGGCCATGGCAATGGAAGCCTACAGGTATCATCGTTTGGGAAGGCATTTGATCATATCAAATGGGAACACTGTTCCTTTCATAGATAGGGGTAGGTTAGGTTTTTGTTCTGATTTGGTTTGTTTGGCACTTAAATGCAATGGAAAAAGGGCTCCAGTTGAGAACTGACCTTTATACTTCCATATGAAGGCATGTGGCACCAGATAATGTAAGGTTTCTCCCAGTTTTCATTTCCAAGTGCATGGGCCTACAACAAATAGAACATCAGAAATACTGGCTGCTCCAATCCACAGAGGTGATCAGAAAGCAGGAGTGAGACGGTGCCCAGACTGACATAGCTTTGCATTCTGCTGTACTAGAGGCACATCATTACATTGATATAGCAAAGTTTAAGGATTACATTTGGCATAACACAACCAACAACACAATGTACAGCCCAGCAAAGGGTCCGTTTCAACCAGTCCCTCTGGGCTGGGCTCTGGATTCTACAGCCCTCCTGCTGACTGACACTGCAGATGCATTTCAGGTACAGAGACAATCCCTTCTACAGGCTCCTCCAGGAAAACTTTCTTTCTATTTCCTCCCACCAGGAAATCTGCAGCCATACAGGGATCGTCTTTGGACTTTTAAATCTCACCCTTAGAGTTTCATAACATCAACCGTGCCATATTATTTGTGCTGTTGCAAAGGAAAGTAGCTGCTTTTTTTTCATTTTTGTCTTTTTTTTTTTTTCCTCCCAAACCAATTAAAAAAATAGAGATGTACAGCTCCATTTACTTCCATCCAGTCTAAACTGTGGAAAAATCCACTTGGTTCTGTGCAACACCCCAGGGACCACTGCTACAGCAGCCTGGGCTGTGCGTGGGTTCCCCTGGGCTGCCACGCCTGCACCCCTGGAAGCAGATGTCCTGTTAAGATGCTTGGACTTCATAGCCAGCAGCCTGGCGAGCAGCCGAGTATGATATATTGGTATTATTAACTAACTGCTATACTTTAAAGAATAAGCAGGCATAAAACAACAAGGATTTAAAGCACTAGTAAAAAGTGACTTAAAGAAGGATTTGCACATTCAGCAGCAGGCCCTTTTTCACAATTATCGGTCCAAAAACTGCATGTTCCTCCTCTATAAACCTTGTTTATAGTCCTGGACCATCAAGTAATAATGCTACTGCTGGTAAACAGTAGCAATTCTAATTAAAACTACTTTTTTTTTCTAAATGCTGTAGTCCTCCAGCAAAATATCTATGTATAAAAACCAGGTTAAACTGTAGTAATTTTGTCTGCTTGAAAAAATCTTTATTGAGAACAGAAAATAGTTTTTATTTCTATAGTGTGTGTGCTTGAAGAGACTGAACATGAACAATGCCCCAAGGAAGAACTTCATTAAAATACATCTAATAACAACTTTTTAAATACTATTATTTTTTTAATCCAGAGGGGTAAATAAGAAGGGGATCAAACCACCAAAACAGGAATCTCAATTTCTTGCCTAAAGATTTAGCAGGAGGGGGAGAACTCACTTTATATTCATATCTTTCTTGTATGTTTTTCCATCCTATTCCCTGTTTCTTTCTTCTTCTGAAGTAAGCCACTTTTTTGCTGACAAGTGAAAACATTTCTGTTCAAAGCTCAGTTGTGGGTCTTAGAGAAGATTTTGCATCTGAACAGCAGTTCATTCCACTCCATTTTATAAAGGGAGTATCCCACACTTCAGAGTCTATGAGTCATTGCGCCATTGCAGCTGTGACTCTGAGACTACATTATTATTTTTTTACCATATATGCAAAAATACTGTTTCTTAGGACCATGTGCTAGTCTTTATTTATTGGTATGATCTAAGCATTTCCAGAAAATCCCATCTGCTGCTCAGGAGTTTGGAGAGAGGACACTTTCTCATGTATGTTCCCCCTTCCCTCTTAGCACACACTCTCCTAAACCTCCCAACTATTAGGGATGACAGAGGGAGAAATTCTGCTAGATAAAATGAATCTTGAAGATACTTTTCATCCTAGAAAAAATTTCCCACGTCTGGATCAGCATCCCTGTTTAACATTTTAGGACCATTTCTAAATTCTTAACCCTTTGTTAGCACTAAGCCCAGAATGAAATTAGAAATGGGATGTGCTTTCATTTCAATTATAAATGAAACTATTTTAAACAAGAGACAACACAAAGACATGAGAATCTTCATAGTACAGACTAAGCCTTTCCATTTAAGGCTTCCCATGTGATTTTCAGAACTTCAGTTCATACCATACCAGAAGTTAACTCATCTTTCAAATAACAGATGCAATATTTCACATAAAGCATAGAGAGAAGAAAAAAAAAAAAAAAAGGAAAAAAAAAAAGAAAGTAACAAACAAAAAACCTAAAGAGAGACACACATCCAAATGCTTGAAATCAGTGGCACATCCTTGGCCAGTCCCAAAATAACTGCCAGTTAGGATTTGTATTGCTTATCAGTTTTCTTGGGGGTCTGTTTGGGGAGGTTTTATGCATTTGTTTGGGGAGCTTTTGTGTGTATTTTTGATTTTTGGTTGTTGTTTTTTGTTTAAAGACACAACTAGATTATTCTACATCTTGGGCAGCTGAAAGGGTAATTTATTTGCACAGTTATGCCAAACATAATTGTTAGTCCTCTCCTTTGCAAAGAGGAATTCTAGAAGTCATTTTTATTCAATTTGCCACAAAGTTTCCAAAATAATTTTCAAATGTTAAATTGTGGCTTTAATCTTAAGTTGGGTTTTGAAATCAAAATTGATGGTTAAGTCACAGAAGGATTTACCAGAAGGAAACAGAGAAAATAAAAATGCTAACATGCAATAACATAAAATGTAATTAGCTATGCATGGCTACATCATTTCAGATAAATGAACAACACCAAAGCTACAAACAACAACAGAGTTAAAAAACAATACCTTCCTTTTTCTTATATTGTTCCATAAGATTATTGGACTTTTTTCAGGGAAACAAGCAATAAAAATCAATTCAATACTTCAGCAACCAGAAAAATTGTAATATAATTTTCTGTCTATTGTAATATAAATTATTGTCTATTTTAATGGATAACTGAGTTGCAATTGTAAATTAATAAAAGTTATGGCTTAATTTATATTAAATATATCAATGACAACAAAAATATTTAGGATATAGCCAACTACTGTAACAATTTCTTCTGGTGCAATTTTAATACCAGAGTTTTTAGAAGATTAAAAATAATCATATGTCCTGCCTTTATTATTCCATTTATCCATTTCATTTACTATAAACATCAGATTAATTTTGGTGGGGTTTTGTTTTGTTTGGGGTTTATCTTTGTTTGTTTTGGTTTTTTCAAATGATGAATGAATGAGAAGAGGAAATTATTCTCCACTACAGACTATCATATATCAAATATTACAGTAACATTAGTTTTGCAATTCTCATTTCAGAAGAGTCACAGACTGAGCTAAGAAAGAGCCAAGAGTTACAGAAATAGTTGTCTCCATATGACAGAGCCTGATTTCTTGCATTAACATTAAAAATCAGCCTCTGCTTGAAGTTTGTGCAGCCGTGTAAATCCCACAGACATACAAGATGTGGGGCCCCTTTCCCAGACCCTCACGGGTGGCACAAACACCCTGCAGGTTGCTGGGTCGGCGCACCATTATCCATGTCATGATGGCAGCTGGAACTGAAGGGTGCAGGCAAAGCTGCCATGCAGGGCAGCTCACCACGAGCATGAGGGGTCTGGGTGCAGCAGCACTGCTGAGGGTGAGGCAGGAAAGGCAAGACAGGGACGTGTGTGCATGGAGCCACCAGTTATATTATTCTATATCCCTGCATATCCCAAATGATTTGATACAACGGCACTGTATAAAGCCAAGTTAGGTCAGCAAGAACTAACTAGTTTCAGTGTTCTTTATTCACAGAGATTCTGATCCAAAGTTATTTTTAACCTTGAGAAACCCCCAATACAAATAAATTGTGCATTCAATTTTTTAAATAGCCTTTTCACAAACTAAAACACTTTCTTTATATTTGATACAAAGATTCAAACATTTTTACTGTGTAACATCAAATGTTCTTAGACTAATATGTTGAAATTAAACTAATTTAAATGCTACAATGCTGGCATATACCAAAGGAAAGGCTGATGTTTGGTAGCACCACTTTGGTTTTTACTACTCGAATATGAAAGACTCAGCATCTTAAGCACATCAGCCAGCGGTTCCTTAATCACATCCACTTGACCACTTGTCCCACCAGTTTAGTCCCACCAGTGGCCCACTCAAGCTAAAAAAGTGCAGAATTTAGAAATTAAGAAGCAAAAGGTATATTTCCAAATGAAGAGGCTTAAGAAGAGCCTTCTGAATCAATATTTAACTACCTAAAATAAAAGCTCCTACATTGCCAGTACGTTATTTGCAGAAGGGCTGAACACTGCTGAGCCCCTTCTCTGAGAGACACAGTTCAGCACCTCTGAAAGAAACAGGATGAACTTAATTAGGTCTGAGAGGTGAATTTAAAACCCTAAGATTTAAAATTATGAAAACATGTAATTTCCATACAATACACCTAAGAATGTGAGAGAGGGGAGATGGGAAGGAGTGGTACAGAGAGGATGACAAAGGAAAGGAAAAAAACCCTCAAGTCCCTGTTGAATAATTTAGAGAAATTAAAAGTGTTATATATTACAACACACTTTTTGGAATCTATCTTTTTGTTAGAGGTAAATTATTTCATTTGCCGATTTCCTGTCCCTGTACTGAATGTTCATTTGAGGTTATTACATTGCATCTTATAAATATGTGAAAAGAAAAAATTATGAACTGCTGAATCTACTTGCAAAAAAACCTGAAAATCATGTTCCCACTTTCTAATCTTTGTTTTCTTAAGTCTTATAATGTGTCTTTGCAGAACTAAGTGTGGTATAAAACTAGAGATTAATGTTGTTACACTTGGAAATACTTTTGTAATAAGATGAAGACATATATTCTTCCCTCCGAGTAAATTTGAATAGTTTTCACTCCCTTTAGTGGAGCATGCTGCTTCTAATTGCACAGATAACATGCCTGGGTTGTAGTCTATATCCAAGAGAACAATATCAATTGACCTCCAAAAAATATCAGAATTAATTTCTAATAATGTTGGATATTCTTCTCAAAGGCAGTGATGTAAAAAAATTTCTTTTTTGACCTATAATTTTATTCCTTTACAGGATATTCCTCATGAAAAAAACCTGATAAAATACAGTTTTCTTTTTTTCCCTTAATCTCTCCTCCCACGTTTCATTTTTCCTTTGTTCTCTGTCTTCCTCATATTCACCCTTCCAAAGTCTAGGCAAAGGCTGTCTCTAGTCAAATATTGTCATCACTGCCATTACATATCATGTATGTACTACTTAATTTACTAAACTTTTATGAACTCTTCCTTTCCTAATTGAATGTATGAAAAAATACTTTTCTAGCTTTAAGAAAAATCAGAAAATTGTCTTCATTGACAGAATTAGCTCTCAGATTCTGAAACAAGAGACTAATAATCCTTTAAAAGTGCAGCTTTTTTTTGCCTTTGTTCTCTTCTTCCCCCCCTCCCTCCCAACATATGTATTGTAAAAGCAGCTCATTTCACAAATGTCTGACCTTAATAAAAATCCTAGCACATTTGTCATATTTTTCTTAGTAGAAGATTTCATTTACACAATATGCAAAAGTGAATTTGACTTTAAATAGAGAGTTAAAAATACTTCTCTTTTATTAATAGTTAAATCAACTTTTGTCAGGATAAAAAGAAAAAATTTTGACCAAGTCACGTATAATCCTGCATACACACACAGAGTTAATTTGTGAAGATCTCTTTTTCTGTCATAAATTCATCATTCCATGTCCCACATATAAAAAATGGCAATAACAAATACCTTTAATAATACCATTTTCTAAAGGCATATCCATAAAGAATCAAAGAATGTTGGATATGTACAAATACATAGCATTTATAAATCAACAAAAAGCAAAGATGTTAATTATAACTTCCTCTATCACCAAAATCAGTCTCACTTACCTGTCTATTTACTATAAACACCCAAGAAGTACAAGCAGGAAAAGAATAGTCCAACAAATAAAACACAGGAAGGACGAGCCACTTCTAATTTTAAAATAAACTGCAATATTAAGAAGTTACAAAGAGGTGCCAAGCAACTAGTAGTTGCAGCCAATATGAAGGCTACTTTCAAAGTCAAAATACAATCATGGAGAAGCAATAACAAGACAACAGCTTGCATTCATAATCAAACTCACCAAGTTTCTTACTTAGTAAGAATTTCTAGGAGATAGACACGAAAGTGTCCTAAGAACTGAACAAAGTAAATACCATATGATTTAAATAAGAAGCATATCTCAAAGCCTATCTTTAATAAGCATTTATTATGTGCTCAGAAAGCGTGTTTACATATAAACTTTGATGTATATTCTCCCTATATCTCTGCATCAGTACATTAAAATTAACTTGACTTTGGGAACAGAAGCATTTTATTGATATGAATTACCTTATTCTGCACAATGTGAAAGCATGGATTGAAACTAGCTTTCATAACAAAATTGGGTTTTTGAAATTCAAAAATGTATATTTTTCCACGTAATTATAGTTGAACATTCTGTTAAAAGAACATTATGTTTGTAAGGTCACTGATTATGTGCTGTTGCATTTCTTGCATTAAATTCACTAGATTTCTCATATTTCATATTCTTTACATCTAGAGTCTTAGAAGCTTTATCACTATTTTGACATCTGGAACCCCAAATACGTACAATATTTTAACTACTAAATGACTACATTTTACACTGCAACGCAAAAAAAAGTTTTATATTTTATAAAAAAATAGAACTGTAAATCAAGTGTACATTTTTCACAACTACTGTAGGAGTCCAAAATATTTTTCAGCACTTCATTTCTACTGAATAAACATTTTGGAAGTGCTTCAAATTTCTATTCAGAATTCTCGCTGAGAATTTTGAAAGGTTCTATTTTATTTGCTTTATTTAACACAAATATCATCAAAAGTGGGCAGGAAAGAAAAACAAGCTTGCATTGCTGGACTTAATGGCTTTCATACCTCTGAAGTCATATATAATAGAGTCAGATTCTGAAAGTCTTACTGCAAAGCTTGCCACTCTTTTAACTTCCCCAGTTTTTTGTCCTCTTCCTCTCCTTGACCTCCAACGTGACTATTACTATTTTATGCTATTCCTCACCTGCTGATCTTCTTCCTTATTGCTTTTTATTCAACTTCTGGGCTTGCAAAATCATTCCCTCTTCTATGTTTTTGACCTATCTGTAGGTGTTACCCCAAAATATTTCTTCCTACGTATCAATGGAGCAGTCAATATTCAACAAGGTACATTATTTTGGGGAAAGCTTATGTATCTGGTCTGCCAGGGTATAACTCTTTTGAGATTAGGGAAACCCATGAAAATTAAAAACAAACAAACCCCAAAAACCAACCAACAAAAAACCCACATAAACAAACAAACCATCCAACACATCTTTGGAAAAACTCTGATTTTCCCAAAAGTTTTCCCGTTTACTTTGCTGTTTTGTCTGATCAACTTGTGAGCTGCGCTTCTCACTTTAAGAACAGGATACACAAAGACTTCACTTGATTCACTTCAGGTCAAAAATTAGCCACCATAACTTTAAATTATCCAGTTAAAATAGGCACCCATTTCAAGGAGTATTTAGAGTTCGGTCTGACAGAATTCCCAATGTCTCCACAGTTTTTCTTGCTTTGTTTGCTACATACAGGAAATATGCTACTGAGTCATGGCACAACAACATATATAATAAACCCACACATATTACAGTACATAAGCAATTTCAATTCCTTATGGATCTATGCTGGAAAGACAGTGAAACAATGTAGAGCAAAGTTATCTGTGTGGTGCTGTATGCCAACACAAACTATTTCAAACTGTAATTTTTGAAAGGTCCCACCAACCTGCAGCCAATTATACTCATTGGCTATAAAGTCATATATACTCACATTTAAGAGCAAAATCATTAAATCCAGAGCTGCCAGTGTTCCTGTTCAACAGACTCAAAACACTGGGTGGTCACCTTTCAGAGACTTCACACCCTGGCTCCAGCATGTGGTTCTGCATGATATGAAATAGGATTGGTCACTTTTTACATTTTTGTTTAGTCACAGCAGAATTAGATATCGAAGTCACTATTTGGAGATTAGGAGTACTGGGTTTTTTTCTTTTATCCTTTTTAACAAGGCACTTAACAATTTGTGCCCTGGATAAAGGCATTTTTTATAAGTTATTATTGTTACAATCATAATTCTAATAAATCATAGAAAATATTATTTAAATTATTCTTTATTTCTGTAAAAAACCTTTTTTCGTCTAAATGAAAGTCTGTGGTATTTCATGCAAACAGTTCCATAATTTAACCTATTTTACTTCTCCATGACATCTGATGGCATGTTTGTTTACCACAAGGGAACATCCAAAGGTGTTGAAAAACATATTTTATTATCACAATACAGAGGAATACCAGCCTTCAAGTAAGAAGACATCTAACTTCTAGCTTTCTCGTTTAGACAGAAACTGAAGCAAGCACACATTCAGGCATACATTATAGGCTGGACCAGGTAGGAGGAAGTAATGGAAGGAGTAGGAAAGAAATGCAGCTTTACAAATAGCTGTGTTCACAGGAAGGATGGTTGTCTCTTGTTTTCTCTGTCTTTGCTCCCAATCCTCTCATTTCACTCTTTTGCAATGAATGGCACTGACTCCAGGAATCAATTCCGCTCAACTGCCAAACTTTATAATTGATTTTGTCACATTATTTTTTTTCTGCCAGGTTGGTGATTTCTAGTGGCTTGAATGAGTATCAAATTTGAGACAGAAAATAAACAAACAAAACCACAAACAAACAAAAAATAAAGGAAAAACCCAAGAGTGTGTGATAACACGGAGAGATGTGAAGAAGCAGACAAGGAAGCAGGACTTTCAAAAGCAAAGCAGCACTTCAACATGTTCACCACGTGATATGAATCTGAGTCTTGGGCTGCCAGGTACCAAGACAAAAGAAGGTACGTAGGAAAGAGAAATCACAGCAGGCTATGACTGGAGATTCTAGATGCCAAAGATATCCCAAAATGTCTGTGCTTATTTGTGTTGAAGTATGAGGTCAAACACCATTTATGATGTTTACAAGCTTTGAAACAATAGAGGTTCCTCTTCAACAGTGTCCAAACACGAAGTGTTTCCTATGGTGATTCTCAACACCCTGGGGGTTGGCAAGGCTATCACCACAATCAAAGAAGTGTGCAGAGACACCCCTAGATCTGTTTTGGCAACATGAACAATGTGACTTCTGGAGGACCTAAAGACTGCAGGAGAAAGCAGATACAAAGTGCCAGCTCAAGTACCCATGCTCCCAGGAACATGCAGATGCCCTCTGGAGAACAAAGAATGGACTAAAGCATCCCAGGAGATCACATTGCCTCATTTGAGTTATTATCCCCACTGGGACAGATCACCCTTACTACTGAGCCACCCCATCATAAGGCTGGATGCTTCTCTGAATTGAGCCCTCTGTTGGAAGATATTCTGTTACAGGAGTGTCGTGACTTTTTGGCTCATTACCATGATAAAGTCTCTGCTCAGGCTGTCTTCACTATTAGTCCATTGCTACAGCTCAGGGAAAACAAGATACAGTACAGTTTAAAAATCTTTCCAAAAGAGCCCTATGAAATTTCCCAGCATTCACAATACTAAACAAATAAAGAGTTTGCATACATTTACTTTATTAAAATGAGTAGGTTTTTTCCTTGTTATAATTACATCTTTTATTAAAAATGGAAGGAAAACCAGGCTTCTACATCTGTTTTCCCATCATATAAGTAGAACATAAATTAATTACCATCTTCCCAAACATGTCAGTTCCACTTAAAAATTTCTGAGATTGAAGTAGAGAGATTTTCGTTAGAGGAAAGCATAATGAGATCCAAAACTAATTAATACTTTTTTTTACTACAAGATGTCATAGAAATTATTGCAGAGTTTTGCATGGAAACCACTAGATTTTCATTCACCTTTACAATTATATTTAATAATAACTAGACTTACTATTACTTGTTTATGCTGCACAAGGGCAAACAGGACTAAATTACAGCAAACCCATTTCCGAAAGTTACTGTGTGCCTCCCTCTCCCATCAATATAAATGAAAGACAATTAAACATAACTAATCACTGATGAACTCCAACCATTCTTATGAAACACTGAAAAATTCATAAAGGAAACAATGCAGAAGGAAACACCTCCTAAGAAACAGTTGTGGTGAGACATCAGCCCATGCCATGCTTTTTAAAAGGCACAAGGGATGAAAACATGCACTTTGGCAAGAAGAAGGGAATTGCTTACTGTGTGCATTCTGCCATCTATTTTTGCCCAGCGAGGGCAGGGCGCCCAGCCCTGCAGGACGTGGGTCACGTCATCTCCTGAATGCTTCTTGGGGCACGACGTATCACAATAGAGTCTTATTAAAAATAACTTTCAACATGAGAATCCCAACAATTCAAAGACGTGTTTCCATATTACTTCCCTCCTTAAAACTCCTACCCATGATAGGAGTACAAAACTCCTAGGTGTATTGTACCTAACAGCTGCAGTCCTACAGTCCAGATCCCCTAAGCCTTGCAAATCCACAACAGGTGGCAACAAGGTTTCCAAGACAATTCCTCTTCCCAACACTACTTCCCTAAATACTATGGAGCACCAATAAAACCTACTTGCAACCAAAATTGCTTGACTCATAAAAGTACTGGATCAGAATAGAGCAGGGAAGAGATGCACACTTCAGTGCTTTACCTCAAGATCCAGCAGCAGCGGTTGAGGTCTTTGCAAGCTCTGAGGAACTGACATTGTTCTACATTCTCTATCCAAACAGAATACCTGATTTACACTAGGCTGCTTATGGAAAGCCTGCTTTACATTAGACAATTCCAAAGTCAATGCCTAAATTGTGATAGTCAGCACAAAGAGAACAAGCATTCTCCCTCCCTTATAGAGGAGGGAAAGAATGTGAAGGCAAGGCAGCAACGGATGGAACAGAAACCAAGCTCACAGCCTCCTTTGTATCTGCTGTATTTGCCCCCATAAGGCATGTGACAACCTGAGAACCTCAAGTATCTCTGGGAGAAATTGTAGCTCCTGGACATCAGGCACAATTCCAAGCAAGTATGTCTTGCACATCTGGGGACAAGGAAGACAGTCTTCAAGAAACTGCTAAGAATTTACATGCTATTAGTGTTAAGGCTAGCAGTTATTATCCTTCTTAAAATGCAGAATCATTCAGGATTTAAATAAATTTCAGAAAATATCCAATTAGGTCAATGACCTGTATAAACAGCAATGTTAATATCCCCATAAAAAAGAAAAAGTAACATTAGTAAAAATATTTTTTATTAGCAAGAGCATCACATTGCCTAGTAAAGGAAAAGCATGTGAGCCACTATGATCACAGGCACTGAGAATGAAATGCGATAGCTACAGCAATTGCTATGGCACTGGATTTTCTTTTCGAATTTCAATTTAAAGCAGTGATATCGTTAAGGTTAAAAATATTTTATTCAAGGTCATCTGGATATATCAGGTATACTTTGTCAAAATATTTACTAGGAAGTTTGAAACTTAAGATATTTTGCTTCATATCTCTAAGGTTTTGTTCAAATCTCTATCATGTACTTAACTGAAAGAAACGCAAAGGCTCAGTGAGGCATCACGATAAGAACCAAGCACTAAGCAATGAGCAAT
This sequence comes from Nicator chloris, assembly GCA_013400495.1. Lineage (NCBI taxonomy): Eukaryota > Metazoa > Chordata > Aves > Passeriformes > Pycnonotidae > Nicator > Nicator chloris. Next base: position 22,673 of record WAAE01021585.1, read on the forward strand.
TATGACACTAACACTAAAATACAGGCCACACCTTTCTATAACAACCACCCAGAACTTGCATCCTTGTACTGCTCATATCCCCAGCCACCAGCTGGGCAATGCTGCACTGGAGGTGCAGCTGCCTGTTTGCAAGTTTTGCAGAAGGAAGAAGATATTCCTAGGCATAAACACTAACCACAACTGCATTGATGGTATTCTATACGTAGTAACCATAACTGCATTGATGGTACTCCTACTATACCATTGTCTGATGCTTTCTTAGCTGAAAATACTTCTCTAAAAATGAATCACTAATGTAATTGTTTTAACCTTGCTAGCCCTCTTTTGTACCTCATGGATAGATTGGTTGTGATTCACAATTGCAATATGATTGTTTGTCAAAATAAAACCCACATGAAACCAGGACGGAGAGTTATGTCCAAGAGTAAAAACTAGCAGCAAATTCTAAAATAAAGCATAGTTCCTTATTCACATTTACCACTACACTATCCAGGTCCTCTTTTATCTTGAGCATTTCCCAGAATAGACATCCTGACATTCTAGTCTTACCCAGAATATAATAAATATTATCTGTCATGAGGATATAAGTCTCAAAGCCATATTACTCAGTCTGTTGCCAAATTATATCAGTTTCAGGATGGATCCATCTTTCCTGGAAAGTTCTGTTATTCAAAGCCCAAGCTACCACTTCCACTGATACCTTGTCATCAAAACTCTAATCATGTTCCTTGAATGTAATATGTTTGACAGTAGCATGAAGCAAATTTTCTTCTAAACCACTTGTTAAATTATGTTTCATTGAACAGGCAGAGAAACATTTCCAGTGAGCAGTTTATTCAATAAAGAATGTCACTTAAGCATTATTTTCCTCAATGTGATACCAGACAAAAAGCTATCTGTGACCAGCTGTAATTATCACATATTTATTCTCCATTTTTGCTTCATTTTAGCCATCTGTTCAAAAACATTTGCTGTTTACTTGCTATTTCTGCTTCCTATCTGGATGACCAGGTCTGTGGTTGTCAAAGCTGCTTCTAGACACAAAATCCTTGAAACTATGAATATCCAGAGGTACAACTTGTTGGGGAAAAGTAAACATTTTACAAAAAACCACAACCATTACCATTCATGAATATCCTCTTGATCATCTGTGATTGTCATGATATGTGCTTTCTATAAATATCTTCTGAAACAAAATCTCATTCAGAAACATTTTTAAAGTGGTATACTCAAAAAAAATGCACAGGGTAGGGGGATTGAAAAAATCAAATTTTATTAATTGTGGTTCATTTAATCACTTCTAATGTGATGCTGATGCTGCATTAATTCTTCTCTTGGTATGACTTTGTATTTTATTGCTCCCTACCTACGGGCTTTTTCTAACGTATCTGTCATTTTTGTTGCAATTGCAATTTAACTAAAAGGCATTACGAAAACACAGGTTATAAGCCCATAAAAAAGTTAATAGTAGAAATAAAATTATTTAAATGAACAATTTAGGCTAAATAATATAATTTAAGGAAACTATTTGTTTAGGAACTAAGCAAAGAAAGCAACAGAAAAAAAATTATGATGTAAGTTGTAGCAAATATCTGCTGTGAGCAGCTTCTTAGAACACCCAGTCAAGTAATATAAAAACTGTGGATATTGTCAAAAAGAATAAGTATTTAGGTTTGACTGAAAAAGGGGCAGGTGGGGTGCCTTTGGTTTGTTTTGGGTTTTTTCCCCGTCTTTTTACATCTGCCAAGAGAGATTTCTTAACACTTGAAATCGCCTGCAATTAAACATAACATAAAACCAGATTTTATTACTAGTCCGTGGAAAGAAGCCGAAATTCCCAGAGAGGCTGTAAGTTTTCAACAGCCTCATCTGAGAGCAGAGAAGCAGTCATAACCATTTCTCCGACAGATTGGGCGAGAGCTGCCAAAACCCCAAAGGAAAAGCATTTTGTTTGTATCAGCTCCCACTCAGCACATGGAAAATGCAGCTGCAGAGCTGATTCTCCTGGTCCTCCAGTTTCACACCCTTGTGGACAAAACCAGCCAATTTACATTTGTGGAGTCACCACTGTGACACACAGCAGCTTAATGAAGCAGTTACAACAGATCTGTGACTTGCAGGGAAAAAAGGCTGGGCTTTAGCAAGGGGAAACAGGCGACTCAGGAGCTGGCAAGTCCTCTGAAAGCCTCTTGCTTTCATTTCAAAGAAACACCATCCAAAATCCAGCTTTTCACTACAATCCCAAAAACCTTAAAAACTTGACATATATGTGCATTTGGTAAATTAGGCTAACCTTGGAAAAAAGGTCAAACCTGTCACTCCTTTGACTGGCTCCCCAACACTCTCTGCATGAGGGCCATTCTACAGCGGCAATTCTGTTTTCCATGGAAGCAATTCCCTATGGCCTGTTTGAAGTATGGCAGGGAGATCTGTGGCAACTGTGGCTGTGGTAGAGGAGCTGCCAGAGGAGAAGGCCTGAGTGGCCTTCTAGGCCACCACCTGTGTGGCTTAAGGCATCAAACCCCAACAAAGAGCATATTGAGCCCATGGTTCCCTCCACGGGCAGCCACCAGGCTGAGGCACTGGGGGAACTAGGGCTTGGCATCTGCTAACCCCTGACAAAAATCAAGACACCCTTTAGTCCTTTCCACTGCTCTCCCTGAACAGCCAAACTTTCCGACATGGCAGTAGAGAGGGAAGCAGGGAGAATATTTCAGTACTCTGCACCCATGAAAGCCACAGTATCCCACCAGAGAACTATTTAAAAAAAAAATTAAAAAAAAGAAAAAAAAAAATCATTCTTAGGAGGTCAGAACAGTCTCATACATGAAGCTACAGTCTCACAGTTTTAAGCAATCCTCCAGCCCACGACTTACAGCATTTTTTGGGTTTTTTTGAAACTGGTTCAATCTTCTCTGAGCATTTGTTCCACGTCCTCAGTTTTCCACTGTCACTCACCTGCCCAAGAGCCAGGCAACCCTGAAGGGAACAGCCATGGTGCTGTAATCCCTATGAGCAGTTTTACTTGTGCCTACCTTACCACTGAGACCTCACTGGACCATGCACCCTTGCAACACCAGCACAGAAAATTCTAACTCTCCCTCCACCTCATCACTCTGCTCTGCTTCCCCTAACGGCAAGGGGGAATGAGGACAGGAAAGAATCCAACATCTGATATGACATTATAGAAAACTTTTCCATTAACTGCAGGAATTGCCATTCTTCCTCACTCAAAACACAAACACAATTATTTTTGTCAGAACGGCCATCCTCTCTTCACCTCACCCTCACTTCAACAGCCCTGACAGCACACACGTCCCCTCTTTAGCAGCAGGGATATTGTAATGGGTACAACAGTGAAGCCAGCAAAGAAACACTGGGGCAAGGAATATGCCTATACCCTGGGCTTAGCCTGAGCCTCTGACTACTCACTGGCTACTGGGCTCCTTTACATGGGCTGCTGCTGCTGCACTTTTGGGAGGTGAAATATGCCATTGCCACACCAAATGCAAGGCTCCTCTGCACAGTGCAAAGGGCAGGCATATTGCAGAGCAATCATTGCCATTGCTGATGGAATTTCTTATAACTCAACTTGAATAACACAGGCTTAATTAAAAAAATAAACAAAACACCACAAATCAGAAATGTCTGTTATCCTCCTATTTGTAAAGAGAATCAACTAAAAGATAAACCTGCAACTCTGGTGTATGTGGTCATCAGCCACTAGCACATGGGGTACAGCATATCCTATGAAAGGACTTGCTTCCAGTATGAGTCTCTGCCTAGCAGTTGCCACAGGAATTTACACACATCTGAGACCTATTAGAAAAAAAATTCAGTCTGAGTTTATAAACCCTAATAATCTCTGAACTGATTTAATATCTTTAGTAGTAGGCTTTCTTGTATTGCTTTTACCTTTCGGAGGTCAGGTTTTAGCTCTTAGGAGGTCAGAACAGTTCCACACATGAACCTACAGTCACTCACAATTTCATTGCTTTATTTCAATTCTAGATTTACTGCCCTGGCTTTTACTAGGAGTGTGATGTGTGAGTGTGATGTGCCACAGATACTATCCTACTGTCTCGGCACCTACACGTCAGAATGTCATCACCCTTGGTGCATACACATATGCCTGTTTGTAAGCCTCATGGGTGGCAATAGGATCTTTCTGCTAAAGGTTTCACCCCACATAGAGTATTCATTTCTCTGCCAGTGTTCAGAGTGTGATTTCATAACTGCTTTCTTTACCAGTAATATTTGGCACTGAGTACAGAGAATTATTATTTTTTTAAAATAAGCTGGATATTTATGCAAGTGTAGGTGTTCAGTTGGAGATCTCTAGCAAATCAATTGCTCAGATCTATCCAAATGTAAAATGTCTTCTCCATGGCTATTAGTACAAATATCAAACTTTTACTGCACTGGCCCTTTAGCAATGCCACGGTCTCTTTTTATCTTGCACAGACACATCAATTTTTCACTTACTCTCCAAGACAGACGCTTGAGAGACAGAATAATTATTCTCTTTTTTGAAGCCTAGGATATCTGGAAGCAGCCCAGGGTTCTAGAAAAAAAATCTTTGGGTTTTTTCAGAAGTTTCAGAAGCAAAGCTATAGTGCATTGTGTACTTTGAATATGGTGTCATGTAATTTATAAAGCTAGTCTAAAAATCAGTGGCTGCAGATTTAATGACTTCTCAGTGCTGTTACCTGAAATCTTTAGCCGTGTAAAAATTTCTTTTGCATTCTGAATGCCATTTCCCACTTCTGAGGCATTGTTTGTGATACTGTATCACGCCAAGTGAGTTGTTTTCCTGCTCTTTGGTTTGTTCTTTTCTCTCGCATAAAGCTTACAAAGTCTTGCTGGGGGATTCCTGGCTACTAAATTTGCTTTTTGATTGCAAATTATTGCTTTGTTATTATAGTCCAAGTGAAAGATAAGAAGTTAATTTTATTGTTATGCATTGTCTACCCATTCTCCAGTCTCACTGAGGAACTCAATTTCTTGCAGCCCATTTCATTTGTCCTCCACTAGTTTCATTACAATGATTTTCTCTCCAAGCTTCTCAGGAGTAATTTGAAAAATTTCCCACAGAGGCTGCTCTGATTCCATTCTTCATTTACTTGAGTAAGGTATTTAGCTTTGCACATCTTAACAACACTTGATAAAGTTAACATAAACTTTTTTTATACTTCTCCTTTGAGATTTTGCATATTTCACCTTTTTGTCCCCCTAAAACACCACAGATTAATTCCTCATTTCAGGATCACACAGGTTTGCCATAGTGCACAACAGAACAGTCTTCTGAACTGTTTCTTGATTATACTTGAATAAAGTATATATATAAAGTACATATTTCCATGGCCAGCCTCCTTAATCACTGGTTTTGCACGTCCTCAAAAGTTGACTCCTTTTGACGTCATATTCAGGGGAAGAAGAAATCAGCCAAACAGGGTGAAAACCCCCTTCAATACATCCTCACCTAAGCAAGCAGTCTTCGTGAAGAGAATTCCACAGAGTACCACCCCTAGTCCTTCTACCCACCACACCCCCAAGACTTACAGAAAACTCACAGGCAAAGAGCCATCAGTCTCCTCTCAAGACCAGCACAGGAAGTTGGGGGCAGAGACACTGATGCACAGAGGAAATAAATCCTGAGAACACTCTGCTCCTTGTAAGATCATTTAGAGATTTCTTTTTATGCTTTCAAATTAGCGGCAAGTTTGCTCAGATTTCATCCTTCTTGTCCCAGTTGACAGCTGATCCCTGGCCACCGCCTGCACCAACAGCTTGTCTTTACTTTTAACCTACTTACTGCCTTCACAATTCACAGAGCTTTGAAAGGGTACAGTACTAATACAGCATTCAAAGTAATGTGTATCTTAACGTACAGAAACATGAGGGGCAGCTCATTATAGGCAAGTTGTCTAATTATAATGTTCACTGAGGGTGAGTGTCTTTTCCCTCTATTATTTTGTCTCTCCCAGCTGAAATATTATATTCTAATTTTATTATTTAGATAAGAGCTACTTACAATGGTCTATTAGCAACTAACACTGCATATGTGTCAGACAGAAAACACCTACTGTTAGTCACTTTTCAACAGAGAGTAAGAACAGTGTGTTGCCTGAAACAGAGGGAGGGAGTTTCAAGAGCTCTGCATTTCTGCATATGCTCCCATGATGTTGCTCTCTGATCTTTTGAACAAACTCAATGTGGGGAAAACCTGAATGGCCAAAACAGACACTGTGAATAAATTCCGTGGTTTCTCAAGACGTCCCTTCATCTTTCACAACGAAAGTAGTGAAAGTGGCAAAACACCACAGCGCAGAGGGGCCGTGCAGTAGGTGGTACACACAGCACATGTATAACAGAATGGTGCCTCATAAAGGAAAGGCTTCTTTCAAGTCCTAGAGCTTTACTACACACTACTTAGAGCGACACAAGGTGAATTTCTATAAAATATGTTATTACTTCTGGGCTTAGGAATACAGGACCACTTGGTTTCTTCTAGGCTTTTTACTTGCTTTTGAGGCGTAACACCACTTAGTTTGAGGAGGGAGATCCTAAGGGACTAAGAGAGGGTGATTAGATAAAGGGAACTCATCAGTTAACAATCACTTATTCCTCTGGCATTCTCTCCTTCAGGCCACAGCATTCTTTAGCAACATTCCTTCCTTCACCTTCACCTTGTCCCCACACAACTAATTTTTTATCTTGGGCCTTAAAACAGCCAGATCCTATGTGTCTTCCCCAAAACCCAGTCTCTACTAGAAGTATCATGAGTATGTCTGCTTTCTCAGGGAGAATTTTCCACAGAATAACTTCTCATCTTACCTCAGCATCAGAAGACAACTAGAACATGCAACTAGAACATGCAACTTAGGACCAAAGAGAGAAAAGTCAAGTGGTGTGACTGCCTTCCAGCCCTCTTAGACCACCAACACATTCCAAGTGAAAAAAGCCAACCCATTCTTCCCTAACCATGGATCTCTAAAGGAACCGGTTCCCTAAGCAAACAAAGGCAAAATTCAGTCTCTACGTTCCCAATTAACCAAAAATTCAGGAAATTTTACCTGTTTTCTGGATTGAGTTGTCTCACATGACTGAATATGAGGACTGAGTCTGAATTTCAACTGAGGAAAGTCTTGGAGACTAAGCTCTGCACTCTCAGGGCAGAGCAAACAGTCCTCGACCGCTTGCATTATGTGTGGTGTTTTTGCCTTGGTTGAAAATGCTTTTTCAAGATTCCTTTTCAACAAAAGCTATAAAGTTATGGTTTTTTTCATAAACTATAAAGAAGTGGTTCTGTAAACTGCAGTAATTTACTAGACTTGGCAATGCAAGTAGGAAAACATCTTCAACCACAAGGAGGTTAGGCGTTATAAATATTTTCTGATCATCTCCACTTCATACGTTAGCATTTTGCTAAAAGCTCCTCACTCAAGACAAAAACATGTGCACCATCAGCAAATCCAGTACCTGAGACAAAACAGTACACTCAAATACAATTTGCAATAACTGATTTTATGTTCTCCTATAACACATTTTCAGAATGTAAAAGATCATAAAATAGGCTGAGTTTCCTTTGGTCACATTAGTTTCCACATAAACCTCAATAAACAATTACTGCCCAACGCATTTCTGTGAAGGAGCCTTTGCCACAACGGAGGGCCCAGCAGTCTTGCTTTGGGTCTTGGTTTTCTAGTAACCATATGGAGAGAAGATGTAATACCACTTTCTCTCTCTGACAGAGTAGCACTTACAAAGTTGTCAAAACTTAAAATGGAGCCCCTCAAAGGTTTGCCTCACTCGCCATCCAAAATGTGCTTATGTCCAGGTCTTGGCCAGCTAGCTGGTTCCTCAACACCAGGAAGACCTTTTTGATGTGCTCCAAAACATTCTCCAAATTCTTCTCAAGAAAGGCTCTTCCCATATCCCTTCTTGGCTCCAGCAAACCAAGTCTCAAGAGCTGCTACAGGGTTCTGTGTGCATCCTGGATCTCAACAATCTTCTCCACCCATCTGCATCATCTCCACACCCCACCATCAGAAACTGCTCCCAACCTTGTCTCCCTCACTTACTCTTTTTTGAAGGGGCCACCTCTGGTGAAAACACATTGTGCTTTCTTTGGACTCACTGGCTGTTAGAAAGAAAGAGCTTGCACTCATAGGGATAAAGAAATGGGCCATGAGGACTCAGTATTTTACACATAGTAAGCTTTTCAGTCTTAGCAAAGCAGAGAAAAAAGTGGGATTTTAAAATATTAAACTAAAGGGAGAACTATTTCTCTCCATACTTAGAGTAAAATCAACAATGTGTCACACATGACTTCCCCATTGGACTGCTTTAAGCGGTTCCTGAAGCCTGGCAAACTTTATACAGACATAGCAGACTGCAAAACCACTGCAGGATTGGGCCAAGGTCTGCCTGCAAGTTTCCTTCAAAACAAGACTGCAACTCTAAAACTAAGTCTTCTGGATCAAAGCTGGAAAGATATTCCAAATCAAAGCTTAAAAAAAAGAAGAGAAAAACAAAATACCAATATATAAATGCTATTACTTATTAACACTAAAATAATCTCCAATACGCTCAGGTAAGTATCTTGATAACCTTTTCAAATCAGACTTCAAAATTATCTGGAAATTTAAACATAGGGTTTGAATTCAAGAAAGAATTTTGCTAAACCTTGCATGGTCACAAGTATCTCAGGAAACTCATTGTCCCTGTTTTTTATCAGATGCAACATTAACAGAGCCACAGTCACCGTCACAACTGAAAGAAGCAGGAAGATGAAAGCCATTTAAAAGCACACTAAGCCAAGGCATTTTACTGCAATAAGACCAAGCAGTGTCATAACATGCAATTCCCAAAGGCATGCCTTCTTCCAGTTGAGAACTGACTTCAAAAACTTTAGGCTCAAAAAAGTTTTTTGCATGACTTTGACCTTCCATGGAAACAGAGAAGGCAATCCCCTAGGAACAGCCTGATTTTTGCGTACATTTTCCCTAACCCTTGTCCTGGGCACACTACATGTCACAGTTGGCCAGGTGCACTGCAACCTCTGTGCACAACACGGAGAAGACCCTAGAGTGCCAGCAAATAGCCTGGGTGAAGGTATCCAAAAAAGCATTTAGGAAAATCTGAAGACTGCAGTGTTTTGCAATGGCTCACATCTATGCCTTTCTTTCAGGCGTTATTATGAGTTTTACTTGGGAAATAGAAAAACCTTGGAAATATTCTAACAGGGAAAAAAAAAAAAAGCTAAGGAAAACTATTCACCCTCTTCTCTGCACAGTTCTGTGGCCTCCAGGGGAGATGGGGCTGAACCTCTCACTGTGGCTTCAAGTGGAGACTGTTTCTTTGTCCAGTTCACAGCCTTTACTCTCATACTCAGGTCTAACACCCACCAAAGAAAACTCAAAGTCCAGTGCTTGCACACTGAAGCCGTGTCCCTGGAAGAATCACAGTGGAGAAGCATGTCTTTGTAGGATCATGAGATGGTGCACCCCATTCTCCACTGAGGGCTCCAGGGCAAGGTTCAATCCTCCTATATAGTATTCATATATCAGAGAGAATATTTTCCTGACAAATTTTGGTTTTTAGTCAGCAGTTTTCTGAAGGGAAGGGGAGGGAAGGCGCTTATAAAGCCCTTGTTGTCTGTGAGGCTTGAGCTGTGCTGTGTATGCATACGCACATACACACCAGGGAACATATGGAGTAGCTGCAGGATTTTAAAAGTGATTTTCTCATGCTTTTACATGCTGTCCACTTAAATCTGAGCACTGGTCTTAGATTCACTCCAAACACTGGTACATATGTCCCTTGTGTGCCAATTCCTTAAAAAATAAATTATGAGTAAAAGAGTAAAGGCTGTTCAGTGAGTAATAAAAAGAACACTTTTTTTCATTTATCCAGGTGCAACTTGTTTAACAGCATAGTGCTTAAGTCTAAGTAAAAGCATGAACTGTCACTTCAACAAAGTCTTCAACACTTTTCAGTCATGACTTCAAATTACTACTGAAAGGTAAACCTTGTTTTACCACTGTGTTACAAAAAAAGGAATAAAAGATTTTAAACTCCTTTATTTGCGCAAAACAAAGGAAAAATACGTTTGGCTTTAAAAAGCGTCACTTAAAAATTTAATCAGATGCCATTTTCAATAATAAAATCATACGCAGGAGCTTCCAGGCCTGGCAGTTATTTAGACAGCTGTCAATCAAAATGTCTCACAGCTACCCTACCGTGTCAGCCATCAGCTAACCCACACTTTCCCAGGGACGTCTTAGCTTGGCATCTTTGTTCTGTTTTCAGATAAACAGATCCAATTTCTCAACAAACAGACTGCTACAGTCCTTTTGATAACAATGTAATAATTCAAAACAAATGATTCTAGGCTTTGATGATAGCACTTTTATGGGTCATGAAGAAATCCTCCCACCAACATCTGTTTGATTTTATCTACTTGAACTTTATCCTCCAGTTGAAGATTTATAAGCTGAAATCATCCCAGCCTATTAAAGTCAGGCTAATGTTAAAGCACTAACACAGAGAATGAAAGTGCATTTCGCAGTCATCCACCTTTTGAAATCCTGCCGTGAGGAAAAGATATCAAAAGTTTGAGAGATGTATGCTTGAATACGCTTGAAGTCTGCATTCTGCACAGAGCCCTGGATGACTGAGACATTAAGGAATCTAACTGTTGCCCCACTGTGGGGGCAAGTTATTTACAGAACTATTATTTAGAAAGACATCATGAAAAATGCAGATGTTGTTTACATTGAAAGACTGTTTTCTTAGCAAAAACCATTATGGGTGATGGAAATTCACTCCAGATTTGTTCCCCCCTCCTCTGATTTTCTGCATACACTGTAAATAAAAAGCATGACAGCAGACTGATTAGAGCCACTTGTTACTTATTAACTAGATGGCACAATTTAGTCAGGATGCTTTTTAATTAAAAAAAAAACAAAAAAACAAAAAAACACCCAAAAAGCAAGAATTTCCATGAAGAGTCTTATAAAACATGCCAAGAGAAAGAGTATTTCACATTGCTACCTGAAAACAGCTTTTTGTGAAAGCCAGCAAAAATAAATTATTATCAGTGTTGTCTCAGTTGCAGAACTTTTCCAAGAAAACAATTACTCCTCCTATAAGTGCTGACATTTCTACAAACAGTGGTAATTTAGCAGTTGTTTTCTGGAACATTCTCTTGGAATAGATTTCTTTAGTGTGTTCCAGATGACACTTTTTTTAAGCTAAAAATGCAGTTCCAATTACAGTATGTAGCATAATGTAATTCATTAATACATACTAGAACTTTATAACAATTAGTTATTAGATGCTGCAGAGGAAAAATATGTTCTGCTGTACCTCATGTAACATCACTTGGAAACAACATATGAATGTGTTAGTATTTGGTGGTGTATGATTTAAGAAACTTAACCTTGTGTCTTCAAATATATTTATATATTTACACACCCCTACAGGACTGTCAGACCCTCTTTGTATGAAGGAGCTCAAACTTACTTTATACACGCTAAAACTATTTTACTACAGTAGGAAGAGATGACCCTGTAGATTAAAGGATGCCCTTATCACTACTAATGTATACAGTATCACTGGAAATAGCACTGACTCAGTTCTAAAGAAACCACTTGGCCACTTTTCCACCAGCCTGAATCAGCAGGATATGCACACACTGAACTGCACTCTGTGAAAAGAAAATCTGCTTAAATACTACACTCTTAGAAGTGCCAACACAAAGTTTACTGAGCCATAGGGAAAAGATTAAGGAAGATGTTGGAACAACATTATAAAGGAGATATCCCTGGTAGGAGCCAAGCACATCTCAGGTGAAGTTGCTTCACCTCCCATGGCCAGGATGTCCAAGGCAGAGACCATGACTGGGCTCTCAGGGTGGGAATCCAGCCAAGCTTGCTGCAAGAGCCTTTGATTTCTCAGATATATCCCATCCCAGCCCCTTTCTCTTCCCCAGGTACTGAGAGGCAGCTAAACTGACACTGCCAGAGGGGAGATGCACACTGCCTCCTTGCCACCCAAGCGAGAGGCTCCCTGCTACTGCTGGAGTAAGCAGTGGAAAGGTGATGCTCTGCCACTCCAGGGATTTCTCCGGGCAGTTTTTGTGAACTGGCAGGCATTCCCTTTCTGAATAGGCAACTATCTGAGTTTTGCATTGTTTTGGGGGGGATTTTGCAGGGGGAGGGGAGGGGGAAAGGGAGAGGCAGAGGGATTATTCTTTTTCTTACAGGAGGAACAGCTCAGATAAGCATCCTTGAAGCTCAAGTGGCAACATAAAGGAGCATAACAAGAGAGAGACCGAAAACCCTGCATACCTTCCCCTTGACTGTCTGTTGTATGACATTTACCAGATGAGTATATGTAAAGTACCCTGTAATTAAGTTCATCTGATCATAATAACTTTTAGGAAACTTCAAAAACTATGCCAAAACTCAGAAGCCAGAATAATTTGTATTTATTCTAAGTAGATGAGCATGTTGCTAGAGCATAAATTACACTTTTATTTAGCATAAATCAAGCCAAATGATTTGGTAGGGTTGTGGAACTGCACTTCAGATATGACCTGCCCTTTGCTTTACTAACTGTTTGGAGACCCTTCCCATTTCCAACTCACAGCACGTGCCCATCTCCCTGACCTGTCCCTGCAGCCCCAACCAGACCCACAGCCTGAGAGCGGAAGAAATTTGAAGTTGAAAGCCCTGAAGGACATAAGGACAGGTGAAAATACCAAACTCCATTTGAACTTGACATTTCTCCTCAGGCATTTCATAGCTCTTGTCTCATGCAGGAACCAAACTCTGCAAACACATCATGGCCACATCTTTGCCATATCATTTCTATACGTGATTCCTGCTGTAGTGCTAACAAGACACCTACCCCTGCCCTGTAGTCAGCGTGAAAGAAAAAGAAGTTTATCGGGGGGAATATATTTAGACACCAGTGTCTCCCCACAGCAGTATGTCCAAAAATAGCAATCTCTAAAAACTGTACACTAATATCACCAGAGAGGACTAAAATTTAAAAATCAAAACCAGCAACAACAAAACCATAAAAAACCAAACAAAAAATCCAAACGAACAAAAACCCAAAAAAAAAAAAAAAAACAACAACAACAACAACAACAAAAACCCAAGAATTTGACAATGTTTATCTGACAGTGAATTAAATGATGAGTGTGTTTCCTTCTTTCATTTTTTTTCTTTTAAACCTGTATAATCGTTAACTTATTGCTAAATACCAAAATATTTTAAAAGTCCTCAAGAATAAATGCTGCTGTGGAAGAAGAGCTACAGCCTGCATACCACAATCCCAGCTGAATTCATCCTCTTTAGCCAACTAGTCTGAGTTAAACACTCATGGAAAAAAGAGATTTATTCATCTCCATTTTCTCCCTTCATGACACAGATTTTCTGAATAATAATGTTGTTTCCCAAAAAACAACACAATCGTCGTTTAATGCTGCGATAGGTTTGTAGCAATTCAACTGCCTAACACCATAATTTTAGCAAATTGGAGAGTTAAGGCATGAGGGTACAGGTGTTGCCCTCAAAGCAGCATGTGCAGGTGCAGGATGGAGCAGCAGCACCAGCAGCTGTACCCCAAGAGAGTAGAGCACTCATCTTTGAGAATGCTGTCTCCCCTCAGCCAACTCGATGTGCAAATGTCTGTCTCACTTTCCTGTATCTGTAAAACAGAGATTGTGAAGTTTTCCATCTCAACAGGCCACCCCAAAACCTGCAGATAAATCATGCTTTATTAGAGGGCAGGTGCTGCTAAGAAGCAGTGTGAAAGTTGCATAACTGCTTTATTTATTTTTATAATTTGTATTTAAAATACAGCATGCTTTGGGAAGCACAGTTTGCCAGTAAGCATAAAAATACCATTAATGTGTTCAGATTGTCATATCCAAAATCTGAAACTGAATCTATCATCAGCTGTGCTAGCAATGTATTTTCTGCCAAGTTGCCACGGGTTACAGAAATGCATGATGACAGCAATAAATAACTTTAATGACTGCTGATAATATCATGAAAAGAGCTCTGTGATACACTGACATCATTTAGAGGTTTACTAGACATTATTAAGTGTTGTATCATGCCTCAGCTTGTCAGCTAATCGTAGCAAATTGCTTGTGTATACACATATTTTTATCCATCTACATGCATATGTAAAACTAAATATTAGAGACTATTTACTACATAATTTATTCAACTTATTTTCACTTGAACTAACCTAAAATAGAAGTATGCCAGTTACACAACTGGCATGTATCTGACATGTAACTGGATGTATCTTTGAATTCTGTACAAATAAAACACCCTTTTAAACAAAACTGATTACAGTCCTCACAACTTCTCAAGCAGTAGTGTGATCTAGCACTACACACTGGAGCCTATTTGTCACATGTATTTGCCATTTTTTAATGTTTTTTTGTATTTGGCCTTCCTGGAAGTTTATTGGTATGACTATCACAGCAAATAAACCTTTCTGGGAACACAAGAAATACACTGACAAGGTATTTTCACAAACACCTGCAGTAAGAAGGGTTTCATAATGAAATTACCTTCAAATCAAATAAAACAGAGGTTGGATGACCTCAGTGTTTCTGCTTAAGTTAGAAAATATTGAATACTTTACATTATATCTTGATGTGTCTTCCTCCCACCACTCTGGGACTACTGTTATCACAAAAAAAGAAAAAACTTTAAGCTACTATTGCTAACATTATATAGTCCTAAAACATGGACATTAAAAAAGCAAGTTTAAACAGAACATATGCTTTTCACATGTTTTCGTTTCCTTAAGGAAGAAAATACTTCTGCTTTTTTTTGCATTTTAAAACAGCCATTAAAGAAGGGAAAAATCACTATTGCAGAGGTAATATTCGCATATTCGCAATCCGCATTAAATACATTCTTAAATAGCAAAAAAAGCAAGATTTTAAAACCATGTTTTAAATCACGTACACCTGTCAGAAATATAAATATGACAAGATCCCTTTAAGAAGTGACATTTAGCAATACCTATTGACATGGAAGGAGTTTGGGAAGATGACACAAAGGCTTGCAGATGCACAGCAGATCAGGCACTTACATCTGCTTCTGCAACTCACATGTCACCCTTTTCCATCCACCATTTGATTTGCACATCAGCATGATTACACCAAGCTGGGTTATATATCATAAAATGTATTTGTCTGTCGAAAAGGTACTGATACTATGCTTTCTCCTCCTTAAGCAACCATTCCCTGTGGGTTACATATCCCACAGCATTTAGGTACAAGCAAAGGGTTTATTTCTCAGCAACTTCCAGTTCTGAAGTGACACTATGATCAAGATTTATATGTTACAGGCATACTTTTAGAAAAGATTATTAGCTGTATTTAGTTTGAGGGACAAGTTTTGTCACCTGAGAAAAATCAGAAATAAAATATAATGTAATTAATAACCATTCAGGGTCCTAATCAACACAGGGGCACAGCATGCTGCATTCATTTTTACTCTTTTTTATTTTTAACCCTTTAAATAGCCTGAAGAAACAAGGCCTAGGAACTTTATTAAAGTTGTAGAAATAGATTTTTTTTTTTACATTGTACTGTATGCAAGTTGTTGCACTCGCATAGCAAAAAAAAAATCAAATTCCTCAAAGAGGCCTAGCTTATTTCCCAAAAAAGTCCAAAGATTATATGGTTTATTATAGGATCGTCAGTGGTCCTTAGAAAAGTTAAAGAAAGAAAAAAGAAAAGAAAAAATCATTATGGCTGATTATGTTGTCTCAATAACAAGTATCTATTAAAAGAACCTGAACTTCCATGCTGTTTCTGACAAACCTTCCAGTACATGACGAAAGGATTTACAGCTACCAAGATTATGAGGTGGCAGGAGTCAGATCCATTTCTGCACCACTTCTTAAGGGTCACTTAATGTGGAGGAAGGAAAGCTTGTGGGACCTCACTTGGCACTTCTCAGGCTAAGAAGCTCCAACTGAATTAAAACAAAACCAAGTTCATTTATAAGTAGCATCCCTGTTAGGAAGTCTAAATGAGCCTTTCTTAGCAGTGAGCCTTTCGTTTCCCTCTGGTTAAAGTGCTTGTGGAGTCATAAAACACCTCCAATTCTCAAACAAGACCATAACCTCCTAAATGTCACCTCTGCCCTCCTTCCTTCAAAGGGCTCTGAATTTGTGTGAGCAGCAGCACACAGAAATTGGTTAGTGTTGGCAAACAGCGTGACAACTGCAACACAAACCCAAGAGGGGAAAATAAACAACCCTTCAGTCATCCCAATCATTGGAGCCATGTGGGCATTTAACATGCTGTGGGTTCCTCGGGTCTTGGAGAACATAAATTAGAGCAATAAGTGATACAATTAATGAATTTCAGCAGTCAGATATAAGCACAAGTTATGTATCCAGGAATAAATCAAGCAGTTGTTAAACAACAAAACCCTCTTGCTTTGGTCTGTCCTGAATTCCCAGGCTCTCCTTGGATCCACTCATGAAACAAAATCACTTTCTAGGAAAAAAAAAAACAAAAAAAACCACCAAACCAAAAAACAAACACCACCCTGTAAACATATAGGGATGAAATTTCCTTTCAGATTCCTTTTATTCAATGCACCTGTTTCCCAGACCTACCTTTCCCCCCCAAAATGTCTCCTATTTCTAGGAGAGTAATTTTCTCCCTGTCTGGCTTCACGCAATGTCTCCCAACTCTAGCTTCTGTTCAAGAAGGAAAGAATTTGTCTATCTAAACACTTGATCCTGAGTGTCTGCATTTTTAGGCATCATATCTCCGTTCCAAAGGCTGAATGAGGTCTCTTCCAAAATCTATTTCAGTAATTTGGGATGAGTGAATGAAGTCATCTGTGCCATAAAAATCATGCCAGGTGATTCCATCAGGAGTGCAAAAAGTTCCAAATATTATAATACCTAAAGAAAAAAATGCCCATAAACAATCTATAAATCATATAATTTGACAACTTCTATCACAGCTTCATTTTCTAAAGCAATGCATTTTAACACCAGTTCTCTAAAATGTGCATATCTGCCCTGCAGATAAATATTTGCTCTGTTTAGCAGTTGAGTACTTGGCCCAGCTTGAAAGGGGTGAAAAAAAATTACCAAAGCAACAAAATCAGATTAGTGTTATTTTAAAGTCTTAATGAGTGTGAACAGGCAAATGTAGGGCAGAAACCCCTTTGATAAATGAATGAATTCAAGACACTGTTTTGGAAATTGATTACTCTCCAGCCAATTTTATGTCAAAGTTATAACATTTTGGGTAAGACCTCAAAACAAAAAGAGAGTGACTTATCAAATCCTGAACTTTAACAATCTGGTTTTCTTTGTTTGAAAACTTAGAGCTTTGGTAAAAACAGAATTGTAAATTATCAGCATGGATTTTACACTATTTTAAGACAAGCAGATATAGTTTAAAGAGTCCAAGTCCATTTGTGCTCAGCCTTAAGGGAATTTCCCTAAAACTACATATTTTTTTCTTTCCTGTCAGGTGTGCTAGCCAACCAGAGAAGAGCCTAAAGAAAAGTGTAAATATCTGAGACAAGGAAAATGCTGCTGTGACACAACAAACATGTATTTTAAATACTTAGATCAGCCTAGATTTTAAAGAATCTTTTACAGAATTTTACAGAAAATCCTGCTCGCTAGCCTTTCTAGCAACTCAATCAATAAGAAGACTAGAGAATAGTACATCTATAAAGTACCAAAGCACTAAAAATGTATCACAACCTGACCCAAATAAAGTGGTCTGAAGTTTTGCATCCGGTTAAATCAAAATCTCTGAGACACCCTGATTTCCCCTTTGGATTTAAAGGCAGAGATTTTTTTTCTGTTTCTTTCTACCCCCTTGCACTTTTGGGAAGGTGTCAGCCAGTGGCTGCACAGCCTCAGGCTGTGCTGGGGATGATGGTGGGGCATGGAGGATCCATGGGAGCCTTTCTTCACTCTTTGACACTTTGGGAGCCGTAAGGGACAAGGTGTGCTGGGCCCACGGACAGGCAGCTTTTGAGGGGCTTTTTGAGAGCCTCTCTCTGGGGCACGTAGCAATTAAAGAGGTGAAAATTATCCATGTGCTTTGCACCACATGGGAGGAGAGCTGCACACTGCTGGACTGCAAGCAGTCAGGAGGCTTTCTCAGGGCAAAGGGCAGAGGGGTTACCTGAGGATGGTGTGTACATGAGCTTTCTACCACACTAGTACAGATTCCAGACCTAAATATAGGTCCTGGCCATTGCCAGCTTAGTTCAGTAACCTGAACCCCGAGGGGCAGCTCCTGTGGCCGGCACCCTTCCTGCTGCTCCCTGGCATGTGTAAAACAGATCCTCACACAGGCCCTGCTGCTGGGACTCCCAGTCCAGCACCCTCCTGACGGCTGGTGACGCTCTTACAACACCTTCCTGTAGCCACCATGCAGGTGATGAGCTGGAGCAGAGGTGGCCTTGCACAGTGGCTTGTTCCCTCAGGGACATGTCTCACTCAGCAGGAATATTGCAGAGCAGTCTTCAGGCTGCTTGAACCTCAACCAGACAGAATCACAAATCACATCTCCCTGATCCACATCACCCTGGACACAGGAGTCCTTACTCCACACCTGAAAATTGCCCTGAAATTTGCTATGGAAAATCCAAATTTTACACAAATCTCAGTGAAAATTGGATTCTCACTCTTAGGTGGAGGACAGAAATCTGGAGAAGAATTAAAGCTGTCAAGAACAAAATAGCACACAGCAAAAATTTCTCCTTCAAGTTCTAAGGAGATATTCACAAAGCATGAACATGCCTCATTTATTTTGGTAATGCTTTACTAAGTGGGGGTGAGATGTTGGCTGTCACTACATCATCTTCCCCAACCTCCACAGCAGAGATCCAACTCTTTGTGTTTTTTTTAGTAAAAGCTCATAATCTGTGATGTGGATAAGGTAGTCAAGCTAGGAAATGAACCTGGAAAAAAAACCCCTCAGATGACTGAGGAAAATAAGTATACAAGCGAAGCATATAGAGATGATGGAGTAAATTAAAGCGTGAGAGCACAGTGAAAAGGCAATCAATCATTTCCAGACACTGATGTGCCATAAGCAGAGGCTCTCAGCAAAAACTGCAGACAACTCTGATTTTTAGTAAGTAGACAGGCTTCAGAACAGCCCAGCTTTTGAAATGCATCATATATATATATGTACAAGAGTCTTATGAAGACCAAGTTGAGTTCTTCCACATTCTTTGTATGCAACTCTGCACCCTGCCCTTTTTGACTCTTGACATTTTGGGTGATGGCAGTCTGGAGTATTAACTGGTCCTCATCCAGGAGTTCTCCGAGTTCTGTTGCAAAACATTCTCTCAACACATGCTTTCCTCAGATACTCCTAGCCATAAAGCTACTGCCCAGCTACTAATACTCCTCTCCAAAAACAAAGTAACTACCATTCTCCAAATTACCACCAAAGCTCTCTGGAGTGATCTGATTTTTAAAGCATTGCTAAAATGCTACACAAAATTGAGGTAAAGATTATAAAATTCAAATATTTCAGCACCATGGACTTGTTTGTCCATATTGAGTAACATATCTTGCATATAAAAGTGCATCCAAATTAATATTTTGTAACAATCAGTACCATAAATAAAGGAATGTGAGAAAGGTAAGAAAATCAACGTGAATTGAATTTATATATGTATTTTATCTTTAAAAAGGAAAGACATCTTTATACTATAGACCTTGATATATCTGAAGAATTATTTCCAGTACTGCCTTAGGAAGGATACCAGGGAAGCATATTTTTCTGCATAGATGAATTGCTTCTCTGCATATTTTCCTTAAGATTCTGGAGCTCTTGGATTATGTTTTGTAAATCAGTTAGCTTCCTAGCCAGAGATTAAGGTAAATTCTGCTAAGGACTAGAAGTTGACTTAGAGCATTAAGAAGGATTAATGTTTAGCTGTGGTGAAGCTGAAGTACTAGGTTAGCATGTTTACGCAGTGCTGTAGATCACAATTAATCCAAAATTAGTATAAAAGATCAACAGCAACTGCTCTTGCATGCCAGCTTGGCTTAGTCCTAAAATCAAGACTTACTTTGGGGGCAATCTGTGTGCAAAGTTGCTGTGCATGTGCCCAGAGGAATCCTTGCATTTTAAGTGTTTAGCTTCTTTGCCCTCTGCTTTGAAAAAATAAATGTAGAAATCAGTACTTGAGATGCTTCTGCTATGTCACAGATCTGTCAGAATAGATTGGTGCTAGCAATGAACAAAAGCAAATACAATTTCCTGCCTTATAAAGAGGAGGTTTTTAAAATATGTGCTTTCATTTATCATCAGAGATTAATAAAAATAACACGGATTTTCTAGCAGAAAATCTTAATTTTGTATAACAAAAATAGATAGAAGTATACATGATGTCCAGATATATATGCCCATGTCGATATAGATTAATATGATTTTGAAAAATATATATCTCAGTTCTATAACCATAGAAAGTGTATAGTAATATATTTAAAGATGAAACTGGAAGATGATCTTAAGTGATATGGTTTAAGAGAGAAAGGTGAGGGTGTGGGGTCCTCTCTACTTCAAAGTCAGTTTAAATGATGATATCTAGCTCTCTCCAAAACTGACAGCATCTCTATGGTCTTCAAAACAGGAGCCGTATTGCAACACGCAGCGTGTAACCCAGCCCCAACTGCTGGTGCATCCCGGCTTGAGCCCGGCATGGCTGACCCAGCCCAGCCCTGTGCCCTTACACATCTGCCCTCCTCAGCCTCAGGAAAGGAGGGCTGGGAAGGCCAGGGAGGGAGTCTGGAAGGGAGCCCATGACTCCAGCATACGGGCTACCACACCTTTGAGATCGCTCAGAAGAGAGCAGCATGTGCTGTCGGGGGCTAAAGGCAGTGTGCATAAGGAGGCTGCTCTGGAGGCCACCATCATCAGACAGGGTGGTCCTGCTGTAGTGGAGCCAGTATGTCCAGCAGCAGGGGATTAGCTGCCCTTAAAGCAGAAAGCAGGTGCCAAAGTAAGAGATTCGTGTGACCTGCAACATGTGAAATTAAGCAGGTGAAAATGAAAACAAGCCCATTGTGTAGAACAGAATCCCTGCTCTATGAATCAGACTCTAAGTGCCTTGAGTCTTCTAGGGAAGGATCCACTGTGGGTGTCTGGGGCCTTTTTGTGGTTTATCTATTTCTTTTTGGGCAGAGCCTTTTCAGTCTCATCCAGAAATACATGTTTTTGCTTACAGTGTTGTATTACTTTAGTACAATCAGTACTAATTCCAAAACAGATGGCTGAACTTGATTACTAATTAATGATCTTTAAATCTTTTATTTCTATACTAATGAAACACCAGAAACAGACATTCTGAGCATCACTTTCATAACACTGAAATAAATTGAAACCAAAGGAAAAGTGCAGTGTTATATCAGGAAATACATACCATACACATCCCAATAGCACAGAAGATGCTGATGCCAAACAAAATAAGTCGAGAAATTTCAACCGAGTTTCCCTGTGCATTTCACAGCTGCAACAAACATTCTTGATGGGGTGTGCCCGGCAGTGAGGGCTATTTGCAGAGCTGTTTGCTAAGCAATTTTTTCAGTTACTGGGTACTAAACTTACAAGACAATTCATTACTTCCAGTGGCAACAGAAAACTGAGAGATGGTAACATCTGTGCCTATATATATAGGCTATGATGGTGATGACATTTGTGAAACTTGATTAAACTTTTCTTTAATCCCATTCTTTATTTTAGAAACACACACGAGAACAATTTCATATCCAAGTTTTAAAGGAAACTCTAAGCTGATGCAATGTGGCCTCATGTAAGAAATTTGAAAATTCCCTTTCTGAGGTCTGTCTCTAAGAGACACACAGGGTTTCCTGTTTATGGCACTGTTCATGCCCACAAGCTATGTATTAAAAAAGAAAAAAAAAAGTGGGATGTAAACATAACCCAGGCAAATTCACTAAAAATCCGTGTCAGCTCACTTTAGGCTTGTGCTGGATTCTCATCTTTGATTCTTGCAGGGTTTTCTTTGCTAAAACATCCATCATCTACCCTGAGGAGATTTTACCTCACTACGCTAAATCATGTCTTCTTCAAATTTTCCCCTGAGAACTTGTGGAGAGGCTCTAGTAGGTGATTTTCATATGATGACCGCATTCTTCTGCGCTACCTTCAGCCTCAAACCAACAGGAGAAACTGCCCAAATACACTTGCACACAAAACACAGGTTAAGAAAAAAAAAACTTAAAGATTCCTTCTTATAACCAGGAAAGCTCAGCTCAGGTACATCACCTGGTTTTCAAAGAGCTCCTGCTTATTTCAATTTTACAGCTGGGCAAATGAGACAAGCCAAGGTCAGGATATGTGCTGAAGGTCACACAGAGATAGGAGTTTGGAGTACCTGGCATGTGCCTGGATCACAAACCCTTATGCTGTGAACAATACTGCCTGCTTACAGTGTCCTCAGTTTCAGTAGTTACAGGTTTCCTGAGCAAAGGTAGGAACTGGCCTGCAAAGCCTTGTAAAGCTCTTACAGAGGACACAACCAAAATAAACCTGGTGAACAAGATTTTTTTCAGGAAGCAATGCCATCTTTGCCAAAGGTGGTTCTTTAGACAAAATGAGGCAAATATGTACACATTTATCAACTCTGCTCGGTATGGTCCTAATGCCTCCAAGCAATGAGCCCAGATTTTTTGATTTTGCTGATTAAGTGAAAAAACCACACCTGAGATGAAGTGGGCTCATCTGTACATTAACTAGCCTGCATCTTTGAAGAGCACATTTTTCTTCATAATAAAAGACAACCCTCATCTGAAAATATTAAGTCTTCATTTCACATGTTTTTCACTTGCTTTGTTACCCTGTAGCAGAGCTACACATCCCTATTAAAAGAGAACTACTGTTTTGTGGTTAAAAAGTAAACATGCTTTTTTTTTTTCTACAGATCAAAGGAAAAATGGCAGAACACACAGTGGAACATGCCAGCTCAGAAAGAAAGGGTTACTAACCCCTGCTTTCAAGTATGAATGATTGATATGCAAATATGGTTTATGGTAATGCTCGTGAATATCTGCTTTTCTGGCAGCCTGGAGCTCCCGCATGCATTGCTCTCACAGATCAGGGCTGTGTGAGGAGGCTTTGGGGGCACATGTGCACACTCAGAGACCCAGTTTGCTGTGGAAACCTTCCAGAAAGCCAATAGCAGCTTGCACCATAAAACTGAACATATATTTTAAACTTCTCAGAATCAACAGAAGCAAATACCATATCAAATGCCTCTGGTCCTCTGCAGTAAGAGTACTGCCAAACCCCAAATATTCAGGATAAATCATGAGTGGGAACCTCAGATCATGAAAGAGACCTTTAAAGAAATCACAAGGTAGGAGCATAACTTAGTCTCTTTTACAGTAACTTCTGAAGGCCCAGTTTTGAAAAGATTCATTAACTCACATTTTAACTGAGTTTCTTCCTGAAATACTAAGCTCTGGCACATGCCTGTTTTACACAATGAAAGCTGTGACTCAACCCTTGCTATTTGCCTCCAAGTGCTGGGCTTTTCCCGAAAAAAAAAAAAACCAACAAAAAAACCCACCAAAAACAAACAACAAAAAACCCCTATGAAACAGCTTAAATTTTCAATAAAACAGTGCACTAGCTGCAGAGAGGTACTGAAGAACATAATCAAATGTGTTAAGAAACTCCACTCCTCCCAAAAAGAAAGCACACAAATTTCTGAAGTATTTACCTCCTCCAGAAAGTGCTCTGTGACACAGCAGAGCAAACCCAACTGTTTCCCATTAGGCAACAGTGTGCCACAGCTTTTCTGCACACACACACTCACAGCTATAACTCTTCGCTAGCATTTCTGTGCACATAAATCCAGACAGAATAGAAGGGTGAAAAAAAAGGCAAATTAAAAGCCATGAAACCTTTAAAATGCTTACAGTACCTGCAAGCTCCAAGGCAGCACTCACAGTGGAGGCTCTTCTGAGGCAGAGAGCCCAGCATCCTGCTCTCTATGGACCATCTGTGGACTTGGGCCAAATATCCACATCTAAAGAGAAGGAGGAATGAAAGTAAAACCCATCGGCTTTTATCCAGGTTGTTGTACAAGAGACCACTTTCTTTCTATATTATAATGAACTGTTTTTAAAGAGAATCCACCAGTAAAATGTCACACTTGTGTGACACCTTGGTCTCTCCTTAACCAACTGCAAGACAACAAAAACGTAGCAAATCACACATATATCACAAGCCCTAATGACTCAAACGTGTTTGGAGCAAATGTAAATATTCCACTCTCTCAGTGAGCAAAGCTCTTAAGTGTAGGCTTAATTTTATCTCTCCTCAATAAATCATTTTTAAGCAAGTACCTAAATATAAGCCCACATTGTACTCCCATAAATACTAATAGGACTTAAACATGTGCTTAAAATTAAACATGTGCTTATGTGCTTCACTGAACCTGTCCAGGGGACACTACAATGGTGTGAGTGGTAAAATCTCTCAGACAGATTGCTTACAGTACATGCTCTGTGCCATTCATAGAACAAGACAAGAAACACCAGAGGATCTGAGCCATTAGGGGTGGATAGACCCATGGCAGTAGGAGTTTATAACTTCTACTTTTTCTACTGCAACAAAGTCATATACAGACAGATGCCATACAGTGAGGCTACAGAAACCCAGCAGATTTGCCAAGGTCAAATAGGTATTTCTGCAGCCATCCTTAGCTGAGGCTAATGCATGTGCAGGGGAGCACCACTGAGAAACTCACGGATGGTGCTCAGCCTCAGCTGATAAGTTGCCTGATGCTCCTCTACTTTAGACCATGAGGAGTGATCCGTGCAGTCCGGTGCTTGCCCACAACTCCCCTTTCTTACCCCTGCCCTCACCAGCAGAGAGGCCACCAGGAAATGAGGCTGCCCAGTAGTTCCAGTGGTTTCTCTGAGAGGAAGCCAGAGGCTACCCTGAGCTGGCCACTGCTGGTTCCAGTACAGAGAGCAGGCATCTTTGCATCTCACTGTCCAGCTCTGTATCCAGCTCTGTTTTAACTGGCAATAAATTAAATGTTCCCACATCAAGAGTCTTTTCCTCATGATGGTGATTAAGTGACCTTCCTGTCTTATCTAACCCATGAGATTTTCCATCCTTTTTTCTACACAGTACCACTGAGAAAGAGACATAGAGCAGCTGGGTGGGCATCTGGCAGCCAGCCAAGTTCAACCTACCACTGAGCCTGAGATCCCAAAATGTCACGCTGGTCCACTCTGGTCCAAGTCATCTTTTTTTCCTGCAAGTGAGATGAAATAAGTGATTCATACACACCTCAATATACAAATACATAACCTATATAATGAACATATTGCATTAATGTCAAAGAGCATAATAAAACTACTTCAATTAAATATCCCAGGTCTATATGATGATTTTTATAAAAGAAAATAATATTTCTTTTATTTACAAAATACACATTATCAAAGAACGACAAAGACAAAATTGGGAACTAAAACCACATAGATTTTAAAAAAAGCACAGCAAAACTAGTAGCTATACATTAGCTTCAGATGCCTTCTCCCAAAAGATTATTTTTAGGTTAATTTTAGAAGCTGCTCATTTCACAAAGAGGCATGGCTATGACCAAACTCTTCTATACCATACTGAAACTGCCACTGTGACACATATGCACATCCGGCGTAGTTCTCCTGGAATGCATCTGTGTTAACACACAGATGTATGGGATTATGAGATTACTGAGATTAGGTGCTTTTGCAGAAGACCAATTTGGCAGCCCTAATTGCAGGAATAGGGATCCTAAATCAAAGGGTCTGGTATTTTGAGTGAGTCACACTAGCATGGACACACTCATACAAGCTGTTCCATGACTGTGGGTCCCAGTGCCCTGTTCAGCCTCACAGATGCGGTCAGCACTAAAAAATATCCTAGAAAATACCCATTTACATTCAAAATACTCTGCATCACTTGCTAATTTTATCAGTCTGTCAGAGAAAGTCAGAGCAGAAATAAGAGATAGGACGCCATTCTCCTGAACTCTGCAGCACAAACCTTATGTACTGCTGGAATGGCTGCTTGGCTGCTGTGTTGCCTAAACACAGCATGGTGGTCCCACAGACAGCTGCTACTTAACAGGTTTACCTCACATTTATATGATTGTTTCATATTTAATATTCAGCAAGTGTAAATTTGCACATCAGGTTCTGTGTTTCCAAGTATACATATTTACAAACACATCATAATAAGATTAGGAAGTCAGTCTTCAGAGATCCTTGAAAATTTTGCACTGAAATATAAATGGGCAGTTTGAATTTTTCTGACCAACTTCTTATTAGCAGATAAATTAAACACAGTTATACCACTGCATTTTAAGTGGCTGATTTAATTACAATGTAACATTCTTCAGAAAGTCCACTCTTTTCTGTTGAAGTACAACCTAAGTAAAATATTTTAGCATAATAAATACAAATTTTAGCATCAATTTCTTAAGAATGACATAAGGCATTTTTTAATAACTAAAACAGGACTATAAATAACTCCATCACCTCAGAATCTCTTTCTCAAAAAAAAAGAAAAAAGAAAACTAGTCAGAGAGTTGTTTTTAAATATCTTAAGGGTTGTGTAGAGCACAGATTTCCATAACAATACTGTTTAAATACATCTTTGGCAAGAGATCAGAGCACCAGACAGCACAGGTGCCAAATCAGGGCAGAGACACCCTTGAAGCAACCAAGCACCTCAGTGACCTTGAGAACCTTGTGGGAATCACTGGTGGGAAATATCTCCAATGCCCCCCCAAGACACAGATGTAGTCACAGTTGGGAGCTTCTTGAGTCAAGATCAGCTGGATTCAAGGGGCAAGACACAGTCAATACTCTCAGGAAGCAGTGACTCTGGCCATCACCAGGTTTTGACAGATGAACTTCAGCATCCAACTCAGAAAAAAGGAATACCTCACAGCACCACGCTCATTTGCACACTGAATTATTATATCACAGATTTTCTAGTTACTAAAAAAAAGGCAAACTAAATGAAAACAGAGGAAAACTGAGCAGTACATCTGTTCCAAGGCAGATTCTTTTCTCCCAGGGAGAAGGCCAAATTAAAAGGTTAATAACAGAATTACTGTGCCTCTCCAGTGGGTAGGTTTTCAGAACAGAGGGGAGGCTTTGAGCCTTTGGCTCAGCTGCTCACTCAGAGCTGGAAGCCACAGCCAGCTGACTGAGGGCAGGAGGAAGTGGGCACTGGATGCTCTTCTATACAGGGGATCTCAGACAAAGAAACCCTACATCCAGATGAAGGGCCTCCAATGCTAAAAGATAAACAGGATGACAGCCACGGTCTGCCCAGGCCAACTACATAAATTCCTGCCTTTTTCTCCCATGTTCATCCTTGCCTCCAGATCTCAGGTCCATAGCATTTCCCCATCTAACCCCACAGCATAATGAGTATCTAAATGGAAGTTCTTAAATAATCCTACTACCCCCAGCTTTCCTGGGGTAGCTTATTTCCAGTTCCAGTTTTGGCCAAAATCTTTTAAATATGCAGATCCTCAAAACCACAGGTGAACTTCATGAGATTGAGCAATAGACACCGTATTTGGCAAAGCAGCTCCTGTCTGTGCTGAACCAAAAGATATTTGTCACCAATGACCAGTAAAAATCAGTCTTTCCCCATTGAACAAATCATACCTCTAAATGCCCTTTGCAGCATTAGGGCTACTGGTTGAATCCATGGGGTCCAAGGCACCAGCCTGGTCTTGAGAACAAGCCAAAGAAAAGACCTAGCACTTCTCAAAACAATTGTTTTTCCAGTCTAAAAAGTGCTTCTGCATATTTTTTTGAGTACATGGTTTGTCTCACTGATTTTCCTGCTGAATAACCTGTGATGTCGCCAGCAATTTAAAATGTGCAAAACACTTGGCTTTGCTGTTGACATAACTCACAGACTGAGTAACGCAGAGGAAAACAGCCTCAGTCCACAAGTTGTTTGGCATCCGAAACTTGTATTAATTTTTGACACGTGCAGTTTTCCTAATTCAAGCAGAGATTTGGCCTGATGTTGTACAATCAATCTGTTATTAAACATTTACCTCAGTACATCGGCATTTTTATTTTAGTTGCCAAAATGCAAATTTTCTGAAGATCGTCACCATATTAGTGACCATTTAACTATGTTTACCAGTGAGAATTTTCCAAGATGAGGGAAGCCAACAATCTTGAATTAGGATTGTAGAAATGAGATCATACCACACATTAATTTACTGCATACGGCTGCTCTGCAAAGTTTGCCATGAAACCTTTTTGGGGATTTCAGTGCCGAATCATCTCTATAAAATTCTATTGCTCTGTATAATGCGTGCTTTCTCATATATTTCCTAAATTTTGCAAATAACTCTAAGAAGAGATTCTTCCTACAGCCGGTTTGTCCCTGGGTTTTAAGATTTGTCCTCATTCATCATGGTGAAAAGAGGAGGTGCAATGAGGAAAAATATGCCAGAGAAGGCCGACAGAGAAAAGTCATCATCAGTAATATTACACTGGAGCAAAGCTGGGCATAAATCAGGGGTGCCCTAGGGCAACTTGAACTCTAAAATGAATCACTAGTATCTTGTCTTGTACCACAACTAGCAACACGGAGAGAAAAAATTCCACTCAACATCTGAAGTCTACAATCTATACTGCAATGAATAAAATATTTGTTCAAGAGAAGAAGTAATTTTGTAAAGCAGTCAATAAGCAGATATATTTTGACACTTTGACACAGATGATGACCATACTAGTACTCGGTAAGCTATTGAAACAGAAATAATTAAATAACCCAAAGCTTATTTCAGATGCCAAATTGAGTGGCATGTGTGTATGAAAGAAGATGCATAAGAGCACCTGAGTGCTTCTTTGGCCATGAAATGCTTAAATCAGAAGGCATCAAGAGTGACAAAATAAATACCAGTTCCAGAATTGTGAGTCAGAATTTTTTGGGTTCCTTGCAGATCAGAAAAGAAATCTCTAAACCAAGAAGCCAGTATTTGGTGAACATCCAGGTCACCAGGACAGATTCATTGTGCCAGTCTTTCTTTCTCTTTCTTCCAAGGAAAGGATGGTTAATCCTAAACCACAGACAGACATTGCTAGGAATTGTATATAAGTCTGTGTCAAGTTCCTTTTTGTAACATGCAAGACCAGAGTGTGTACATCAATATAAAAAATAAAAACAAGACTTCCTGCTCTTCCTCTTCTATCTCTTAGCTACACTCCATGGAAGTTTTTCTAAACTTATTGCTGAAAAAATACTAAATATATAGGGTTCTGTAAAAAACTTTTTCCATTCTTAAAATATTTCTATTTGAAAATAATAAAAAATAT
>WAAE01021586.1:0-65061 GCA_013400495.1 Nicator chloris
ATCTAGTGTGTCTCTGTGACAGAGTACCCTCTTTCTTTTATGTAATACCTATAAATCACAGCCTCACAAAAGTGCATTTTAAAATATGTATTCTTTATAGATGATTAATCCAAATGTTTGGAATATGTTATGACTGTGTCTGCTAATTAGCAATATCTTGGCTTGCTCTGTCTTTTCCACTGAAATGAAAGCTTGAGGATTCGCATCTTTATTCCCCAACTCCTGCTAACAAGCTCACAAAGAAGAATCTCAGCTACTACATGTGCTACTCAAACAAACAAACAAACAAACAGAAAAGAACCCAGAAAAAATCCTATTTCCTTCTCATCTCACCTACAAGACACTTTTATAGACCTGTCTCTCCATTATCTGATTTATAATTGTTGAAGAATTCAGGCCCTATTTTTGGAAATGTTCCCATCCCAGCTAGCAGCATGTGGAAAAGGATTTTAACCACTTGTTTCCTCTAAGAGACGCAGTTTCTCTCCGGGCTCCCACAGAGGCAAGGGCAAATGAGTACTCACTTTGTTGGTCTGGAAGACCTCACTTGAAGGTGCTCCACTGTACTCCAAGAGTGGGAGTTGTTTCCCAGTTTCCTGAGCCTGGTTTCCCTGAGCTTGCTAATCTGGGGCACGAGTTCCAGGAGTGTGAGTTCTCTGCTCTGCTGCCAGCCCAGCAACAGTGTGGGTAACTCCTGCCTAGCCTCTCCTCCTGGGTTCAGGAAGGACACAAGTGCAAGTGTCCCACTGAGTTTCGTCACTCCCTTGTGTCCTTGCCTTCAGCATGATTTAAAAACTATAACGGAAAGATACACACAGGAACTGAATCATTTTAGTACCTGCAGAGTTACTATTGCCAAACCAGAGTGTCTTCCCAGTGGGAGCTTCTGGGGTGTCTGGTTCATGCTCCCTGTTTTCCCTACACTCAAGGAAAATCTGGCATCCCCATACAGGCCAAAAGGTACATCGACTTTGATGCACACAGAGTTTGTTTCTGTTTTTTGCATGAACCTGACACCTCTGGTGGAAAATGAGCCCCTTGATTAGTGATAGCGTCATCAACTCCATCCAAAACAATATGATGCTATTAGATGGCAATATTTTGTAGTTGCCCTTAAAGAAAGTAAAATCCTGAACTAGTAAAGGGGAGGTGTCTTGTTCAGATCTTAAACCTATAGTACTTGTAGACAGCTATCTGTAGTACGTGTACCAATTTGAGCTAGCTGTCTACCTGCCATTAAAAAAAATGAATAGTTTTCTGGTCCAGATATCAATGGAGATAAGGGTAGTGTTCTTGATATCCTCTATATGATGACTCCAGAAACTAGTTTTGCCACAAAAATAATCATTCTTGTTCAGATGGACACACATGCACTGTAGATACATTCATGCAGATTAATTCCATCTTTGTTTCATCCAGCTTAAAATGCCTATATTGAGGCACTTGGGTGATAAATTTTGAAAGAAATGAGATTTTGTTGTTTAATTACACTATGCCTTGCACTGTAATCTGTGAGACAGAAGAGCAAGCAGTAATGATATCTCTTAGGTTGAAAGAGAGAGTCAGGATGGGATTCTTCATGGTGCTTTTGATCATCTCATCTCATCTCATCACCTCATCTCAGTACAGCATATTTAAATCACAACTTTTCAGAGGAGTTGCCATAATAGACGAAACAAAACCCAGTACCAAATCAAACAACACAAAGGTAGAACTCTGTCCTCAGTTTCCATGTTCTATTGAATTTAACAACATGATACTAACCGATAAGCCCCAAACCCATCCCTTTAATAAAGAACATTTGTAACCATATATCATAGCTTAGGATTCTGGAGCCTCTGGTCATCAGCTTCATGGTGAACTAGATTATCAGAGATGTGTAACTAAATCCCTGCTCTTTTCTGTTGAAAAAGACAAATATAATTTGGTTTTAGAAATGAGATTATATGTAGTCACACAAATGTATCTTTTGCTTTTGTTTATTATTTACTGCATATAATTCCTTGCTGCCCTGACTGCCCTCACAACGTTTGGAGCATTGGAGATAATGGGACCACATAAAGAATGAAATCCACATGAATGCCAAAGTGTCTTACTGAAATCAATCCTTACTCCGTGCCTACTTGTAACACTTGGAAGCCACTCCTTTGCTCCCATGGAAACCTTGAAATGTCTCACATTTAGAAAATATAATGGTGGCTATTTGAAAATGTTTGCTTCTTCTCTGGAAGAGGATTATTCAGATTAATTGTGTAGAAAAATAGTCTGATGATTTGATTTCCTTTTTATTTGGATCTCAGCCACCAGTAAAGTGAATTGTTTTCTGAGGTTTCCACTGAGGTGACTCATACATACAGTATTTCAGAGGGTGCATTTGTCTGTGGCTACCCCAGTTTGCAGATTTCTTACTCTGCATAGCTCTGCCTGTTTTACCATGAGCCAGGACAGAGAACTGGCTATCCTAACTTTTTGGTTTTGGTACACTATTTTGTACAGTTATTACTCTTATTTAGAAAAACATTTGAGCAGCTCCTAAGCAAGTTTCTCCTTTTGATATAAATGCTACAAAGTGACATGCCTCCCAGTTCTCCAGATTCCTCACCTACTGCTTCTCACTCCCACATAATCTTCAACCAAGAGCTTTCTAAAATAGTGAGAAGATTGTTGCCTTTTAGTTTGAAGATTTAATCATCTATTATAGTATTTACCCTGACTATCACCTCTTTCCCAAAAGGGGAATGATATTTAGGCCTTTTCCTTTTTTCTCCTGGAAAACTCTGTGTCTGTTCATGTTTCCCACAGGACACATCTGTTTTGCGGCAGCCAAGGCCCTGCAAGTCACATGTTGAGTGCTTAACTTGAAGAGATTGTTGTCCTTTATTAGACATAGCCTAGTAGCCATCTCAGCAGAGATACTTAGACTTGTAAGGAGCTTCATGCAGTTACAGTTCCAGGAGACAACGGGCTCTTTTCATAATACATAAAATATATCTTAAAATTGAAAAATGAAAAGCATTTTGACACTTTCAAATAACCTTTGAGATCAGATGTTTTATTTGCACTCTGGGTCACCAGTTCATCTCTCTCCCAATGTTCACTGTGAGTTTTTTATTTGATAAGATCCACATTCCTCCCTCCAAAAGGACTTTGAAATTAATGTGCTTTAGTGTTTGCTGCTGCCCCTGCAGTCCCCATCCCCATTCTTGCTGCCACCAGGGTCAGGAGAGACTACAGCAGGGGCAATCACAGCAGTAACAGTGGAAGAGGCTGGGGTAGTCACTGCCAGTCTCTGGTTACCTGTTCCACATCTTGCAGAATGGGCTTTGTGTCTTAGACAGCCAAAGTCAATTTTATCATGCTTTGCTACAAGGATGTAAAAGCTGATGGGACACCAACAGGCTGCATTGCCAATGCTTTGCTTGAAAAGGAGTATTGAACTTATACATAGTACTTCTTAGTCATGTGTCCTGTAAGAATTTATGGAGAAAGATAATCATCATAACTTGGGCATCTTTTGCTTCAAGAGCACTGCGAAAGTGGTCTACCTCAAAGCCTCCTCTTCTATCCACCCCCCTGGAAAAACAAATGTTGGAAATGGGAAAAATATTGGAATTGTGCAAAATATTCTTCTTTTACTGGAAGAAAGTTCACCCATATCTAACAACATGTTGATCCACCTAGAACTAGAGAGACTTGCCAGTCTTCTCACCATAGGGCTGGAGAGAGCGCTTTGCACTCCTGATTATGCCTCATAGCCTTGCTTTTCAGAAATTAGTAACCCAATGGACTGTATCAAGAATTCATCTGAAAATGTCCTTAAAGAGAACTAAGGCTAATTTGCATGTAAACTATTACTCCAAGCAAGTTTATACTAATGCATAGCAAATTACTGAGCAGTTGTACCAAAATAGTGACACAGTGTTAATTAACACAGAACTGGACCCAGGGCTTCCTGCAGGAGCAGTCCTGGGAGAGGCAGACCTGTGCTGGCTGGCTCTAACGAAGCTTAGCAGGAACTAGTTGTGCTTGTTTGCTTGCTTTTTGTATAGCTGCGCAAACCATATTGCATGACTTACCAGCTGGACCTACTCTTGTATGGGGGACTGTTACCTGAACTAGTCAAAACTGCTCCCTGAGGAATAGCTGTGATCTTGTCCTGGACCTTGAAACTTGTCCATTTATTTCTCCTGTAACTCCTTTACCCAAGTAGCAAGTGATACATTTTCCAGTAAAGCCCATTCCTAAAGAAAAAAAACCAGAAAACTAGCTTGTTAGAGTAACTATAGCTCAGACTAGTGTCTGTCTGCCTCCCTAGTCTTCCATGTGCACAAAGGACAAAGTGACTTGTGCAGACACTTTTTTTAATTAGAGGACACTATTTAATTAGTCCTTTTTATAGGTGGGAAACAGCTTGGGAGAACTCTTTAAGAGTTTTTTTTATGCAACAAGTAACTTATTTCAGCAGAAGTTCTATTTTAAGGCCTGTGTTCACTTCCCAAAGCTGGGTCACCAGTATCTGCCCTAGGACAACATCCAGCTCTGCAGGGTTTTTCCTTCTTTTGCCCTCGTTTCCATATGCATGAGTTGGAAAGCACCATGCATGCACTTTAGCAAGGTCCTTCAATCTGGAAAATTTGGAATTGGCTATAAGATTTTCTGCAGACAAAATCTTTGTATTTGAAGTAGTGGGAACACATGAAATTGTGTCTTTTTGTAGATTTTGGTCTTGATGTAGTAATACAAGGTGAAAAAAAACCCAACCTTTTTTGGGTTTTGTTTTTTGGGGGTTTTTTTGTTGTTGTTGTTGTTGGTTGGTTGTTTTGGGGGTTTTTTTTTGGTTTTTGGGGGGTTTTGTTTGTTTGGGTTTTGGTGTTTTTGTTTGGTTTGGGGTTTTTGTTTGTTTTTTTTGGTTTGGGGGGGGGTTTGTTTGTTTTTTTTTTTCCCTGAGTCAGCAATATGTTTGCCTGCAAATTTAAAAATAAATTAATGAAAAGATACTTTTTGGCAACTTAGGTTCTTATATAAACGAACAAAATCCTTTCCATCTTCAGTATCGTTCACACTTTTGCCATCTAATTGAATTTAAAATGCTTGAATTCTAGTAATGCTAGCATAAACAGCAGAGTACAGGCTCATCCATTCAATCATGTTTTATGTTAGAAGATAAGTATTTAAAACAAAAAAACATCAAAATAACATAATAAGTGCTCAGTTACATGTCCTAACAATGCTAGCAGCATATAGTGGAAAGCTGATTGCACATTCCTTCTTTGCTTGTGTCCTTCATGCACTATGTATAATAGAAAAACATTTTACTTTTGTTCACTCCTTAAAGCTTTTCATGGACACAACTTATTAAATGAAGACATTTTGAATTTTGTAAATTATATTTAGCATTACTAAATACATTTCTGGCCCTCCAAAATCTAGACAAGCAAAAACCCAAAAATATTTTTGATCAAAAAAATATGGAGGTTTATTAGAGCAAGTTTTCATGTTTTAAATTTGCAATGGTTTCACAATTTTTTATTACACTAAATAAATTACACTATTACATTTGTTGAATGTAAAGTGTAACAGAAAAACCATTCTATTATGCAAACATGAAAATTCTGTTAGTACAGCTAATTGGTTTTTAATACAGATTTCATGTACAAAAAAAGTAGTAGCACAAACAGAAAACTAGGCAAAGGATAGTGTACTTAATTTGAAACACTTGCAGTTTCAGTAACTGTGAATTACCTACTTGCAAAATATACACAGTACACACCATGTGCACAAACACACACACAACATCACTGCATGCATTTATTTTACAAAAATACAGCTTCAGGTTCACAAACCTTTGTCCAGGGTTAGTGAGAGCTGTAGTCACATTTGTATGTTAAAGGTGATCAAAAAGATAGTCTGTTAAATATAAGCCTTTCCACCACACTGTCCTCTGGGTTCTAGTGCTTTGAACAACAGCAAACACAAGGAAAGAAGAGAATGGAGACAAGATTTTCTTCACTGACAAAAAAAAATTCTTTTAGGCAGAATATTCCCTATTTTTTCCCCAAAATAATCAATGGGGAGCTTCTGCAGTGGTTTAAGATGACCTTATTCTGAACCTGACTTTATTAATTTCTGCTACCATTATTGAGGCAGGCATGGGCACCACCCTCAGTGAAAGCCACATGCAATCTCCTCAAGCAATTAGAAAAGCAATCTTGTTTGTTAGGTTTTGGTGAGAAAGAAAGAAACCTGCTGCTGAGCTTCCTCTTTGTATGCACGTTATGCAGCCGCGCTCGTGTCCCACTGCTCCAGCAGCCAACTGGGATTATGTCAGCAGTCCTGCAGGGGGCCAGGGGAGTACCTGGATTTCAGGATCCGGCAAGCTCAGGAAAACAGAGAAGACAGGTAGCTGTACTTCTCAAAGAGATTCTCAAGACTTAAAAACTCAGCAAAACTTACTTAAGGAGCTTCAAAACCCAACTTCAATGTAAGAGATAGGCTCCAGGGGAGGATGTAATAGAATTGTTTACCATATAAATGAACTACAGTCAACTTAGCATGCATTGTATTGAAAACAATCACACCTTGAATGCTTTATAATTAGAAAATGTGTTGTGATGACTTTTTATTGCAGTTTACTGACAATTTTTAAGACTATATTGTCATGAGCTGGCAATATAAATAATAATAAGAAAAGTCAAGCCAACAACATCAACAATTTTTATATGTTCCCAGAAGACTTGTAAGTTTGATTCTCAGATCTGTGTCTTGAAATATAGTGGTTCTACAACTCTTAACAAATTACCACACTCTCCTGAGCTCATGAGGCTATTTGCTTGACAACCAAGCAATGTAGCTTGATCCTAGATGTCTTGGTGAATTAAAAAAGAAAAGATAGCATTCCTACCAATAAAGCAAATGGTTCTGGTATTCATCATGACTTTTCTTGGTGTAACTGTTTGTAAAGGTGCTAAACTAGTCATAGTGTATCATACTTATTTATCAATATATTTTTAAAGTTAGTTTAAAAAAATGAGAGTAGGTGCGACAACACACACACAAACACAAAAATATGCTGTATAATTTCCATCAACATGAAGGGAAGAAGAAATGTCACCCTAAGAATGAAAACCCACAATACACATACAGACATCGACAGCACTAAAAGATTTGTCTTCACAAGGGCTGTTAAATTTCAGTGTCTGAGAACTGACAGACTGTTACAAGGTGAAGCATCATGAACAACTGAATTCCAACAACTCAGATTCTGTCTAACTCCATTCCTTATCTGGACAGCCAAGACTTTTTTCCCAACTCTTTTCTTTTAATGTTTAAGACTAAACTGTAATCTTGCTCATATTGTCTTCTTCCTCCATGACTTCATCAGACAATCATGAGAAGTTTTATGCATTACCACTAAAGAGTGGAGTTACCCCAATACAAGACAACTCCATCATTTTTACTGTTTTGAAACACAAGCAAACAATGCATTTAGTATTTTAGAAACAGACAAAAAATTAAAATAAATTCTATTTTAAAAAATAATTGCTTTATTGTTGCCACACATTCCTGATCAGTTGCCCAAATCCTAAATAACTTTCAGAAAATAATTTACATACTGCAGCATAGCTTATGAAGCACTTTTTGTCTCATGGCCATCTTAGTCATTCCTTGGTACCATGATGGTGCCCTGGACTGGCATAAAGTGCCATACTACAACCTTCCCAAACACTGTGGCAGGACTGCAAGCCCTGCCTGCCCTGAGGCTTGTCTCAAGTTGGAATGGGGATGAAGCTGGTCGATTTGGAGTAGGGCATCTCTCTCCATGTGTTTAGGCTGTGGGTTGGGCTTCTGTTGTTGGTGAAAGAAGTCTGTTGCTTGCTATTGCTGTTTGAATCTTCTTTACTCAGTGTTTGCTTTATTTTTTGGCAGCAAGGGAAGCTCTGTAGGCAGTCTTGGAGGAGGTGCCCACTGAAGAACATGTAGATCCATGGGTTACAGCAACTGTTCAGGCTAGCCAGCAGAGCCGTAACAGTAGTCGCAGTGTTTTCAGAATCTGGGGAGGAGTGAGGAGAAAGCTATTTAATAATCCAAAGAATTTTGATCATTAATCAAAAATTTAATAATTTGCACTATTCAGTCAATTGCATCATTCACCATTGGATTTATTTTCTGAATATTCGAGTTCTAAATGTTGAGCTGTGGCATTTGAAACAAATAATGAGAACATAATCAGTAAAGGTCTTATTTATGTAAGGTTGCCATTGAAGTCAACGGGGATTTCTCTGAACAGGCTTCAAAAAGCTGTGACAGAATAAGTTATGGGGTAATCCATCCAAAATAATGATTTGGTCACATTTCCACTGATATGTACCCATGTGTTGATAAGTGTGGTGTTGCATTTTTAGTTAAATGGTATGCTTTGTTTCACCCCTCGAAAATATACAGTATATTCCAAGCCTGTAACCCTCCCCTAAGTATCATGTATCTGTAATCTCATTGGGCCAAGTGTCTTCCGTGCCCACTTTGAATCTCCCTGTTAAGGTGTGCCAGGGGAACGAGGGCACTCTCTTGGACTCTCGGCCCGGTGGTCCCCTCTCTCCCCTAGGCTCTCCCTCCCTCCTTCTTCCCCCCTCCTCCCTCGGAGACCATGTTGGTCCCCGGGGTAGGACCCCCAATAACTCCTCATCTAATTAGCACCCTGAGAAGCTGTGTGGAGTCTCCTTGCCTGCCTGCTGCTGCTAGCGAACATACAGCCTAGGGGTCCCCCAGGGACCCGCCCCCGGGGGGGACCCCCCCCCCCCCGAGAGCAACACAACAAATAAGCTCCTGCTTTAAATACTTTAAATACTGAATAGCTTTTCCTGGACCCTGGGAGAAAATGGTAAAATTTCCACTGCTTTCAATAACACTGAATTTTGCTGTATATATTTACATGCTGAAAAGTGTTGAATGCTCAACTAACTACTGGATTGTCCATCAGATCTGGATTTTGGAGGTTGAACAAATTTTACTTAAGGGAAAAATGGAACTTAGCATTGTGGCATGAAAAAAACTATGGTGTTCTACCTTCAATAATTAGTTAATACTTAGATTAAATACTCTAAATATGTATTTAGTCTAATCAACTATTAGTGACTTTTCATTGTAAATATTGAATCTTCAAAACAGTATAATTACTGTGTTACGCAGTTCCATAGATTTAAAGAATCTCTTCAAACAAACCTATCAAATATCCATCTGTTCAATTAGATTTAATTTCCTTTGAAATAGAAAAAAACCAAATCTATTTGTTTACTGCAAGCCTTTATTTCTCTATAGAGAGCTGCATTATAGGCTTGATTTTAGTGCCATATTAGAGGCAATTAATGGTCTCACTACAGTAAGTGATAATTTGGGGATATTAAGAAAAATCAAGAAGATATGGATTCCAACATTTTTTGATTTGCTGGTCTCTCATTATGAGGAAGCAGAATATATGTCACTATGCTGCCTGTCATTACCTGAGCTTTTAAACTCACCGATTTTTTTCAGCCGTATTTAAGAGCAGGACAGATATCTCCAAAGCCTAAATTGCCACTGATTCATGATTCATGACTTGACTAATGGAGCTACTCAGAGGTGATTGCCTTGTTGAGAGGAAGGGTTCAGGGTGTGCTCAACCCTATTATTAGACAGCAGATACAGGAAAGAAGACGTAATAAGTTCTCTCTTCATGTAACTGCTCCGACATGAGTGTATGAGTGCTTCTCAACAATATTAAACTTTTCTAAAGTTTTCTTATCGGCAGCTTTAAACGGACGAAAATGTTGCTGGTTCAAATTACGGTAGCAAATACTCCAGTTTCCCTCAGTTCGTTTTGCTCGGGATGAGAAGGCTGCGGCTGCTGCTCCTCTCCGGAGGCGCAGCGGCCGCCAGCAGCCGCTCCGGCTGCTCCCGGAATAGCCGAGCTGAGGGCCGCGGCCGCCGCCGCTCCCGGGGCCACCAGGTCCTGGACTACGAGCGGTGTCGCGGGGCGGCCCCGAGGGCGGCGGCTGCCCAGGGCTGTCTCTTCCCCCACAAGGCCCTCAGCCGCTATTCCCCGGCGGGAGACGGACCCGTCCGGGGCTGGGAGGGCGCGCCTCCGTCCCGCTCCCCGCTTCTGCGCCCCGTTTCCCCCACGCTCGGCTCAGCGCTGCGCAGCGCCCCGGGACAGCCGGCTGCGCCCCCAACGCGTGCGGGGAGGCCGTTGGGGACAAGCGGAGGCGTCACCTACCGACCCAGGGGAAGCGCTGGTCCCAGACGGACCACATCTGGATGGTGAAGAAGGGCGCCCAGCAAACGATGTACACCGAGACGATGACGAAGGTCATTTTGACGGTGCGGATCTTTGCGCGGGAGATGGTTTTGACGTTGCTGACACAAGGGGCGAGCAGCAGCACCCGTCGCGGGCCACCATCATCACCTGTCTGCCGCCCGCCGCCCGCTGCTGCCGCCTCTCCCTGGCGCGTCTTGCTCCGGACGTTGCGCCAGATGCGGTAGCAGATGAAGCCGTAGCAGATGATGAGGATGAGGACAGGCACGATGAAGATGCCGCCGGCGATCCAAGTGATGTAGGCGCGGGGCCCCCAGGGCATGATGAAGTGCGCCCAGCAGTCGTAGACCTGCGAGCCGCGCTCCACTTCGCTGAGGGAGAAGATGAAGTACTGCGGAGTGCTGAGCAGCAGGCTGAGAGCCCAGGCCGCCGCGATCATCCCGTACGAACGCTTGGTGGGCTGCTGCAGCGTCTTCAGCGGGTGGCAGACGGCGATGTAGCGGTCGGCGGTCATGGCCACCAGCATGTACGCCGAGGCGAACATGCCGAAGACCTGCAGGTGCTTGACGACGCGGCAGAGCCCGTCGGGACCGTGGAAGCGGTGGGTCACCTCCCAGCAGAGCTGGGGCAGCACCTGGAAGAAGGCCACCACCAGGTCGGCCAGACTGAGGTGGCGGATGAAGAGGTGCATGCGGGACGCCTTGCGCGGCATGCGCCGCAGTGCCAGCAGCACGCTGCCGTTCCCCACCACCGCCACCGCGAAGGTGACGGCCAGCACCGCGATCTCCAGCTTCGCCAGCTCCTCGTCCCGCCCGAAGGGGTCCCAAGCGCCCAGGCTGCCGTTCGGAGACCTCGACCATGCCTCGGCACTGGGGCTGCTGCCGCCGCCGGGCTCCGGCGCCCGCCACTGGCTGCCATTGCCGGGTGAGGGCACAGCCCGGGGGGAACCGGCGCCGCCGGCGAGGCGCATGGAGGGGGCTGCGCGGTGCGGCGCGGCCCGGCCCCCGCACGTCCGCTCGCCCGCCTTTCTCCCTCCTGTGGCCCGGAGCGCCGGGCCAGGTGCCTATATCCCGCCAGCCGCGGGAGGCGAGGCGAGGGGGATGCCCAGTGGCTGCCCAGCGCCTGACGCCAGCCCGCTCCTTCCCCCGGCGGCCGCCGCCCGCTCGCCCCGCCACAGGACGGGGGCCGCTCCGCCCCGAAAGCGCTGCGCCGAGGGGGAGAGACCGACAACCCTTTCCGGCCCTGCGGAGCCCCGCCGGGAGGGGCAGCGGGAAGGGCTGCTCGGGCCGGAACGGTGGTCCCGGACAGCTCCCTCACGGCCAGGTAAGCAGCACTTATAATTGCGAGTAAAATTGCAGTAGCATGCAGAGCAAATGGAGGTCTGTCAGCATCAGCCTGCACACCGCGATCTGGCTTCTAGCCAAGGCAAAGTGACTTGTCGGTAACAGGTGCTGGGACCTGAGAGAGTCCTCCTGCGACTTTGGCATTTCACTGTCATGCTGGGATCAACCCCAGAGAAGTAAATTATTTTTAAAAAATACTGCAGAGTTTCAAAGCAACCTAATGTTTCTGAAGGTTTCAGGACTTTATCTTGGACAACAAATGTCATCTAGGCCTTAGCACAGGTCTAAACCACACGTTTCTGCAAGTACAAGCAAAATATCCACATTTACTGGAGAGTTTGTGGCAGTAGGCCATTAAAATTCTTGTTTTAAAAATGGTTTTGATGAAGAATTTTCCTGCTTTTGGTAGAATGAATGGACTTGATGAAAATTTTGGTCCCATTGTCACGAGTGTGGATTATATCCTGATTTCACTGGAACCTGAATTTCACCCTTTGTTTAGAAACTCCTTCCTTCAGCCACACAAGAACACATAAGATCACAACAAAGAAATTCTGTGTTAGATAGCAGCCTTACTGTGTTTTTAATAAAACTCCCTAGGTCTCCTCATGGGGGATTACAGTTAAATTTAGTTTAAAAAAAAAAAAAAGTGATTTTACAGGTAGAAGAAAAAATGGGGAAGAATGAAAGATTAAATCTTACTTCTTTAATTAAAAAGACATTTCCAAAATTTTTTACTTCAGAATAGTTTTAAAGTTTAAAATACAAGATGATAGGCTTCAGAACATGTTAGCATCATGCAAGGCTTCATTACAGGTTTCGTGCCACTTTCTGGGCTTGTTAGCCCCTGAGAGGGTATATGCACCCACCTCAGACTGTCACTACCCTTCCTTTGCTTGGGGATCAGTAACAGGGGTTTAAGAGGATGGCTGCTCCTAGAGCGTAAATAGTTGTCATGAGTTTTCCAATTAAAACTGCAAACCCCGCCAAAACCTGGAAATACAGAAAATAAATGTGGCTATCCTAAGTTTCTAGCAAACTTATTTCTTTAAATATGCTTTTGTTCCAAAACTTGATTTTTATTAACAGTTCAGTGCATTATATAAACCTTAGTGCTTATTTATTTTATTAGACCTGGGAAACTGGTGATTGTGACTACAGGTTTCAGGTCAAATGCAGAAGGGAAATTAAAGCTGCAAATCACAAATCTCACAACACTGCACCACTACCAAGGCTTCTCTCACATTCTTTGCCAGTTTCTCTGACATACTTTACAGGAGTTGAATGTTACATAAATGAACAGTGTTGCTCAGGAAACTCTCCTAACAGATTTTCTGCTCTGCAAACCATGCAAGGATAATAAAGTTCTATTCACTGCTGGGTATGTCATCCATTAACAGAAGAGATGATATTCAGGT
Source organism: Nicator chloris (assembly GCA_013400495.1). Lineage (NCBI taxonomy): Eukaryota > Metazoa > Chordata > Aves > Passeriformes > Pycnonotidae > Nicator > Nicator chloris. The sequence continues at coordinate 13,050 of WAAE01021586.1, forward strand.
TTGACAGACATATTTCTAGTGGACAGACAATAAGATAAAAGTGATTGTATTAGTTCAGGGTACTGAGAGTTTGTCAAGCCCACATCAACTCAGAAATATTCCTTTTCCAACTCATTTTTTGTTCCTCTGAATGGCATTTATAAAATGTTTCTAGAGCAAAGGACTGGAAAGTTACCTGAATATCATTGCACAAGGCTGTACCTAGTGATTACATACAATGCTAAGCATGATACTGATAATCATTTTTACGGTGTTTTACTCCATCAGACAGAAATAATCTAGGGCTAGTCTTGATGTATTTGTTTGTTTCATTTCCCAAATTGGTCAAAATTGATGTTTTTATAGATAACATACCTAAAGAGGCTGTTGCAAATTCCTTTGTTTCAACAAACTGAGGTAAGTCAGTAGAGAATTTTATTTATATCTAGTAGTTAAAAATACCCTCCAGACAAATTCACGACTCCTAAGGTTTCTGTACTAGTTTAATCAGCATCTAGTCAGATCTTGGTTGCTTAATCCTAAGAGTATTGGTGTTCTTCCAATTAATCAGTACTTGTAGAACATCCTTCCAAAGACAAAAATTGCCACTGGGCAGGATGATAGAGGAAATTAAGATTTTTGCCCTGTGATTCACCTGGAGTTCAGGTTGGAGCTGAACTCTCAGTAAATTAAGACTGATGTTACAAGAAACCTTTGTTCTCACTAGGCACACAGCTTTCCATAGTGCTAAGAATGGCAAGGATTTCTAGCATGTTCTCCACTGCCATACAGGTTTCTGTAAAAGTGCTTGAAGGTTGACAGATATCTTTGTGAATGCTGAATTTATTGAAGGCAGAATGTCTTCTGTAAAGTACTCAAAAACTTAACTGGAACATGATCCAACGTGTTGCCAATGCAGCTGTTTTCCGTTCTTTCCTTGCTGTTGTGATGTTGACTTTACTTCCAGACTCAGCCTTTTCCTCTAGGCAAAAGAAATACTCTGAATAATTCAAAGATGCAAGATTTTAATCCTGGGAATTTGATGATGATTTGTATTCTGCAAGATAACTTTTAAACAAAAAACGGGGGGCATTTTCAGCTTCAGGAAAACTGGTTGTTTGGAATTTTAGTCAAACTATGGTTGTCTGCTGGGTTTTGTGAAGAGTTGCTCTAGCAATCAGAGTTGCAAAAATCAATGTAAGCAAAAAAATTAAGCTTTTAAAATAAATTCCTCATGCAGGATAAGGGTTAAAGCACTGCTAAAGAAAGAGATCTGTATACACGTGTGGCCATGCCTGTCATATGACATTTCTTTTAATGATGGTGTGTCATGATTTAACCACAATCAACAACTGAGAAGAAACAGCTGCTCGCTCAGTCCTCCCCAGTGGGATGGGGGAGAGAACCAGAAGGAAAAACACATGGGTTGAAATAAAGACAGTTCAATAGGTAAAGCAAAAGCTTTGCACACAAGCAAAACAAAACAAAGAATTCATGCACCATTTCCCATGGGCAGGCAGGTGTTCAGCCATCTCCAGAAGAACAGAGCTCCATCACACACAGCAGTGACTTGAGAAGATGAATGCCATCACTCTGAGCATCTTGCCCTTCCTCCTTCATTCCCCAGCCTTATATGCTGAGGATGAAATCACATGGTGTGGGATACCCCTGGTGGCAGCTGTCCTGGCTGTATGCACCCACAGTCTGCTCACTGGTGGGGTGTGCTGAGAAGCAGAAAAGGCCTCAACTCTGCGTAAGCACTGCTCAGCCGTAACAAAAACATCCCCATTGTCAACAATGTTTCCAGCACAAATCCAAAACATAGCTACTGTGGAGAAAATTAACTCTGTCTCATCCAAAACCAGCTCATGCAGGTTGACTGCGTTATTCAAGCAGTATTGCAGACGGACCTGTCCAGATACATGTCACCGGAAGAAGCAGCATGTTGCCTTTTTCCTTTTGCCTCTTTCCTTTTGCCTCTTTCCTTGCATCCTTTGTTCACCTGGTTGACAGCAATAAGGGCCTTCAGGATGCAGAGTTCAACCATTTCCCAGAAGACATTTTAACACAGCAGTCTGGATCTCAAGGCAGTGAAGGAAATCAGCATTTGAAGGCTTTATTGGCCTTTGTGTGTTTGTAACCTTGTGGAAGGAACAAGAACATAGCAACACAACATGGTGAAAGTTCCTGCCTTTCCCCACTGAATCACATTGACCAGATTTTCAACATGTCCAAGGCGCAATAAAAATCTCAGAGACAGTTTAACGAGAGCCTAAGCCAGCAGATCTCTCATTAAATCTGAAGAATTAAAGTCATTAATCCATAAATCCACAGATTTATTCAATTTTGTCATTAGCAGAATAAGAAAAATTTAGAACTGAGCTTCCTCACATTATGCCTACCTGGAGAAATTGTGTAATCTCAGAGTTTCCAGACCTGAAAGAGATTTAATATGCATTTTGCACTTCTACAGATATTTTTTCAGTGTTTTTGCTTTAAGCACATAATCAGTAGCTTTACCTCTCTGTTCTTTCAGACATGTAAAATGTTCTTATTTCCTTGAGCCAGTTCCTGAATTGCTCAATCTAGAATTTCATTCCATATGTAACCTACTGTGGTGGGCTGATGGTATCTGGATCTCAGGCGTCCACCAAAGCCATTCTATCACTCTCCTCCTCAGCTGGACAACAGCTTCTCACAGAGCTGTACCTCTTGTCCCCCTTACCAAAACTTTGTCACACAAACCTAATACACCTGCTGTTTCTTCCACTGTGTTAACACCTACCTTCCTTATGACTTTTTCAAGTTTTGATTTATCCAAGGGCAATTTACTAATGACTCTTGCTTTCTCTCCTAGTTAACATACACTAACCCAAGCCAAAGGAAAATACTTAATAAAGTTTGGTGGCAAAAGTAATCAGTATTAAAAAAAACTCAAAAGAAATTTAAGGGTTATTTCTGTGCTGTCTTCTCAGAAAGCATTTGACACAGTGAGATGCAACACTTAAAATAATTATAGTACTAGTAAAGATTCTGTTCATGCATTTAAAGTAGTAGGAAGACATACAGAAAATGTATGCATAATAATTTTTCTGAGAGATTTAACTGCAACTGACAATGGCACTATCAACTGATTCTAGAAAATGGTGAATTTTTGTAATAGCTAGTCATTGTACAAAGCTGCTTTATTTATCCCAGAACTATGCATGGGACTGAAAGCATATTGTATTTGAGAATACACTGGCAGAGCATTATTGCTTCATAATCCTAATTGAAAGACAAAGCCACTTAATGTTTATGGAATAAAAGGAATTATACTTCTGTTAATGACAAAATTTATTTTAATAGATATTATTTGGAAACATGTTCTAAAGCATTTTGAAATTAGTTTTGAAACTGTATGTATGTAATTTTTCTCATGGTGATAATTTTGAAGAGCCTGCTGATATGCAATACTGGTGGTTGATGCTGAATACTAATGCAACCGTTATGCAAAGAAAACAACTTTCAAATAATTTGTACTAAAAATATTGTGGCAGCTGCATTCTCACCAGCTTGGTAGTTCAGGGTGCTATCATCACAGTTAATTTTCCCACTGCATTCCTGGGAAATAGGATCCAGTTTTTATCAGGCTGGAGAAGGTACAAATGCCAGCTAATCTTATGGATTCTTATACACACTCATTTTTCCAGTTTCTAAGGACTATCCTCTGTGAAACTGTTCTCTGCATATAAAGCCCAGTGGAAGAAAACTGGCTAAAAATATCTTAACAAAAATACTTTTTCATTAGAATGCCAATTTAAGGATATTGAAGGCTGCAGATATACTGCTGTCTTTTAGCTGAGCTGTGGCCTGCAACATGTTCAACATGAGGAAGAAAAAAAGAGCATATTCCCTACCTATTTCCACTGTGTCTTCTCTTACCACATTTCCTGTCCCTATCTGAGCTGGCAACAAGTTGACAGGGCTGACAGCATGGGCTGTTATCTGTTCAGGCAACTCCAGAGCAAAAACAAAACGAATAGTGATATAGAGGAAGGCAGAGAAGAAACAGACATTGACAGTCAGAGAGAAGAAAGCTGAAACACAGGTCAGGCAGATAGGCTGGTTTTGGAGCTGTCTGTTGGGTAACATGTGAGCATGTAAAAGGAGAATCCAAACAGTGTGAGGAGCAGCAAATCTGTGTCTGAGGCATGGCCAATAGACACCCTGGTGCCTCAACCTTAGTTTTACACAGTGATGAGGTAGATTTGGGAATGGAAGAAGACCAATAGAAAAAAGGAGAAAAAGAAGGAATGATCAATTATATTTAGATGGTGCACTGAGTATCTTGGCTGCTGATTTCATTGTGGGTTTGTTTGGTTTTTTGAACACAGACTGATAGTTAGCAGCCCTAGATCAAACATGGCCTGACTTTGGTGTAGGTATCCAAGTTGCTGTTGCATAAATTGTATCATGTCAAGTACTTAGACAGGGAGAACATAGTGATAATCATTACTGCAGCTTCAAGGCCCCTTGAGGTATTCTTGCTTTATACACTAATCTACTATGGTTTATAATTTTCACTCCAAACAATTTCTCTACCTGGCGGTTCTAAGCAGACTCTCTTTGCACTTCCTTTATTATCATATTTAGCAGCTCTATATCATATAACATTTTACTTGTTCCTTTTATGACCAGAGTAAAATTTGTATGCTTCTAAAATAAAGAAGGATAATAACGCAATAAATTTTAGGGGATAGGAGGTACTAACAAACTGGATAGCATGACATGAGAGGACAAGCATTTCCAGGAGAAATATCCAAGCTATAAACCAAAGTATACAATTTTATGTCTAGTGAATAAACATTTTTAATGGTTTCTGGGTAAGTTTTGTCATTGCACTGCTTATGCTTGATTTGCCAATAGCAGGGTTAGTAAACCATGTGAAATGACTTTTTTTGACTAGAGAAAAGAGATTTCATGTTTTAATTTTTTGTCACCTATATAGGGAAGAACAGAGGTGACTGCAGTAGAGTAGCTAGATCCAGATCACAGAGCATAGGAGTAAAGAAAATTTGGGACAGAATTCTACAGCTGGAATCCAGTACACAGAGTTTTTCTGAAACTTTCTTATACTTCTAAGAGCACTTCTATATATGAACCTTTTCAAAAGGAAATAACAAAAACTTTTCCTTGCATTTCTCCAAAACTAAAAATGAAATCTTCATAGAACTGATTGTTATGGAAGGCTTCCATTAGTGTTTGCTTCTAGTGGTCTTTCTGGAATGTATGTATAATTTACTGAAAGTAAATGGCACTATTTCATACTGGTTGTGATTTTCTTTAATCTTTTCTAACTGGTATGGAAAACACTGAGTTGCATATTTCATCTAGGGAAGCCATGGGAATTACTAGGAGAGTATGTATAAGGGAGGATGTAGTACATATACAAATACAGCAGGAACATCCAGAATGAGCTGTGAAACATTCCACTAGTTAATTTAATGACCTTACGACCACAGGAATGTCAGTAAAATACATGATCCAAAGTCACACTTGTGCTTAAATTCTTAGGTAGTTCAGACCTTGAATAAATTTGGTACACTGTATGAAAGTAAGTTCATCAACATTACTGACTTTGTGTTTAAATTAGCTGCTGTTGATGTATTTCAGTCCTTCGGGTCCCCTGTCTACAATGTAGCAAGAAAGTCTTCTTATAATACATTTGTAACACCTATGCCCCTATTTGTAACAGTGATTTTCTCTAAGTTCTTTCACCTTCAGGGGTATGGGTCATCGTTATCTTATTATCTCAAGTGAGTTCTAGGAAATGCTTGTCCCTGCTTTGAACAAGACAACATCCTTCTTCTGTTTCTGTCACTGTTACTGTCAGCACCGCCACCACCAGTATGAGTGGAGAACCAGTGAAAGAGAGATGACTTGATCTTACCCAGGAGGTTGAGTCTGTTATTTGGGAGGACAAGTGTATCTCTACAGTTGCCACAAAGCACACCTATTGCTAGAACAGTAATTAAACTCTCTAATAAATAAAGCAGTATTTTTGATTAATATTTCAATGTATTTCTGTTGTATTTCAATGTATTTCAGTTCCTGAAAATGCTGTTTTCAGTTTCAGTCTTCCACCCTTCTAGGAATACAGCAGCTGCTGGAGTATGACTTAGTGTAGTCCCCTATTAATACAGCCTCCCTTTCAGCTACTTCATTATCACCCTGTGCATTACAAACATTTCCAAGTTATGGAATTAGAAAATACCAACAGGAATCAGAAGATTGTACAGAGGTTTCCTCTGGCCCACTCAGTAGAAGAACGATCAAAATAAGATTTCCAATCCCAAAATATTGTGAGGAGAAAAGTTATAGAGACTCCAGAGCTAACAACTTCTCTTTACTCAACAGGTTTCTACAAGGAAGGCAGGAAAAGAAGACAGGATGACTACAGAGCATCAAGATGAGCCAGACACCTAAGATGGCACTATTTCTTCAGCCCAGAGGCATCAGTTAGACTGCAACTTCACAGATGAGTTTGCCAAAACACAGTACAGCTTTTAGGTTAAAGAACTCTGTATAATACCTGCAGTGTGATGCAAAAAAATGCCACTTGATAAATATGAGTAGCAATGCCCATTAACAAATTGTATCTTGAAAGCTGACATGAACTAGCCTCAGCAGATATTCTTAGCAACTATTAGTTTGCTGAAGAATACATTTTTTAATGTGTCCTTTGGAGTGACTGCTTCACACAGTTCCATAAATGCTTTGGAGAATACTGATTATAACTAACAAATTGACAGATGTCTGTGAACAGGTATTCAAAGGGATCATTAGGATTTGGTCTGCTTTTTCTTGCTTCTCTGGATGATGATGATGATGCATGTGCTTGAATAGAATTACTCTGCACTACATTAAACATCCTTACCTGCCTCACAACCTTAATAAAGTTTCTATTAAAATCAGCAGGGAAGAACTCCAGATAAATTCAGAAAGTCCAGTAAGGACTGGCTACACAAATTTTACCTTCTATGGTTGTACTGTAGACGTACTGTAGACAGAGAGCCAAATTAGTATTGGCTTGTAGATTAATTAAGCAATTCATGCTTCCACAGCACCATTATACACTTTTATATTCACAGCTTTTATTTCATCAGTACGCAAGAACTTGATTTTAAAGTGCATGATGCAAAAAATATTGCCTGATTGCTCTGCATGAAGAGGAAAATTCTCTCCCATTACAAGGTTCACTTAGCAGCAAAAGCTTTTTTTCCGAAAGGATTTAGTTTATCTGCAGAACAAAATATTTCTTCTGTAGTAGGAGAAAACCTAGATAAAAATTATGTTGGACTATCCAGACCTCTTTAGACTTTTGGGAACCAAATGATGAGGCAAATGCCAAGGAGCTGTTGTGCACATTGCACAGTACCTGTGAAACAATCAGGAACACAGGACAATAGGAAGAAACAGAATGGGATTGAATACAAGCTAAAGTCTTATTAGTGGCTTTATTTCACTTCCAAGAATGTGAATTGAATTTTTTCCTAAATGCATTAGGACCTATGGATAGAGAAAGAACCTTGGTTTAACAGGTGATTGCACAAGAGACAAAGCTAGGCAAACTGAGCTGTGCCATGTATGTGCTGTCTAACCTAATGTCTGCTCAGGAACATTGCAGATTTCCTTATGTTACTGCGATCATATCCAAATGTTTTTTATGACAATCCAAGGAAATTAATTTCCTCAAACAAAATTAATAAATGTTTACAACCATTAAAAGAAACGCATGCAGCATTTTCCCTTTGCTTCTTTTTAATAATTTCTTATCTTTCTATGTTTTATAACAAAAACAACCCCCAAAAAACCCACTATACAAAGATTTGGAGGCACTTGTATGTGCATTGCAGATGCCACAGAAGAGGCCTCCTGCACTTTGCAGAAGAATATCTAAAGCAGACCAAGAGTTTTGAATTGTTATCTCTTGTTTATCATTTGTTCACTGAATCAAGACAGGAGTAGGGCAGGTGTCTAAATGCTTCTGAAGAACAGAGGTGCTTTCCCAAGTCAGGAACTCTGGTACTCAGCCCCTACATAAATGCTCTTTATTTTCTAAGTCAAAACCATACAGTAGCTAAGAAGCACTGTAGAGATGAAACACATTTTAGAGATGAAATAGCTTAGAGATGTGAACTATTTGCCAGAATGACACATGCCTAACATTTTGGGGATTGAGACAAATTTACAAGTACAGCACCCCAATTCTTTTCTTGTGTCTAATGCATTAACTCAAATGTCACTTAGATAAGTAAGTCTGCTTGTCCTGTGCATTTTGCAGAATTCAAGGTTTGATTTAAAAACAAGAAACACACAAATTTTGTAGGTATGAGATATGTCCTATCCAGGCATAGGAGCTGGTTTATAAATTAAATCTGGAGACAGTGTATAACAGTGGATGTGAAAGAAGAGAGTTTCTCTTTAAAGACTCCAAATCTGGAACCAATTGATGATTTCAAGGGGCAATAAATTTGCATGTAACTCTTCTACTAAGGAATAACAAGCTGTTTCTGTTGAAATCCATTTTAGGGAGGGAATAAACTGTGCTGCAGCAGAGTAAATGCAAGAGAAGAGACAAGAAACAGGAAAGAGGGAAGCAAAGAGAACAGAAGAAATGAGGAAAGATCAAACTCAATTGGAACAACATTGCCCATAATGAAGAAATATCGGAGGTTTTGGCTGCAATGGTCAAAGGATAGAGGAGTGTTGCATCTAGGAAAAACCTTAGAAAAGGAAGGCCTTGTAAAATCATGGCTCAGGCCTGTTGTCTCAGCTAAGTAGAAAACTACTATGGGAAAGTAGCTCACGTGAATTAGAGATAGAAAAACAAGTTATGTAACCATCACTTGTTCACACCTTGCTGTATGGTGGTTGGTTGAATTATATTTGTTACGATTTAAAACTATGTAGCTGATAATGGTCTAACTGCCTAAAAATGCCTGGTTTTTGCAATAAAGGGGCTCTCCCTTGCACCTGCCTGGGGACTTTGTGCACTTTTCTTTGCACAGAAGAGAGGTAAGATTTTTAGGTGGTATCACTACTAATGATTTGTATCAGTTGTTTTAATGAATCTGTTTACCTTTGCCTACCAAATGGCCACTGGTACTGACAACTGCCAAAGTTCTATGTCAGAAAGTTTGGTTGTCTTGGGTTTTTGCCTATTTACCTTTGTTTGTTGAAATATTTACTCCTAATTTTTCAGGATTTCAAGGAAAATCCTTTAATCTAAGCCTCTCAAACTTTTCATTTTTCTGTGAAAAACTTAACATTGCTTGCAGAAGAAAACATAATTGAAAATTAACTTTCTTTTTTGATGAGTGATTTTAATGCACATAATATTACATTGAACATGACTGTATTTTTCAAGCAAAAAGATTAAAATATGAACTACTAACTTCACTGAAGGGAATTATTTTCTACCTTAAAGAACTGTCCTGGCTCACAACTTCCCTACTTATTGCCTAACTGCCGAACTAATTTGTAATGATTTCCTGCCATTACCTCAGAAAATAAAAATTTATGGAGTAAGGGGAATCACACTAAATGTATCCTGAGTCCTGTGGTAGGGATCCCCCTGGTAGGAGCTGCACTGCAGCTTTATGAAGTCTCCTACAGTAAACACAGCAGATGAAGTAACACCTGCTGAAGAGTATTTCAAAGAGTGACCAGATATGCCTCCAAGATGCTGTCCCTGCTGAGCACAGGGAACAAACTTGGATGCATTGATCTCCCAACAAGAATGAATCCATCAGGCACCTCCACTTTGCTCAGGGTTACCCCAAAAGCAGGAGGTTACTTAGCATCACTTCTCCAGTCAAGGCAGGTGATATTCTAAGCCCTAGCCATCCTCCAAAGCTACTGAGGATCGGAGTCAGCTTTATCTGGATTTTGTAGAACTTCTGAAGCCCCAGCATTACAGAGAGGGAATGTCTACCTGCATTCATCATCCAGAAGCAAAATGTGGTACCCTTTGGATGATGTGGCAGCTTCATGGTCTAGGAAAGACAAGACTCAGAAGTGGGTTTCCCTGAACAATTCAAGTTGAAACTTTTACGCAGAGGCCACACAAAATTATAGGTTGCTGTGGCAGAGCCTTTGAGGCAGGACAAGCTGCAGAGGAGGCTGCAATAGTAATCATAGGGGGGTACAATGAAGCAATGTCAGAGTTGTGGAACTCAAAGGATGCTGGGGTCCATCTAGGCACAAAGCAACTGAGCAAGCTGACAATAGCCCAAGTAAATCTTGTCTTGCACAGAGGGGACAGGAAATATTTTGTGAATTTACTTTTGTTATGTAGTTCAGAGAGGCATTGCAGAAAATGTGTGAAGAGAGCAAATAGTACGGGGGACAAATTGCTGGAAACAGGTGGGGAGTGAAAAGTGAAGAATCTAATGGAAAAATAGGGATGGAGGTGGGCAGCAAGAAAATGCATGTCAAAAATACAACAGAAATAAGTGTCCTAGGGTGACTTTATGATGCTTGTATCCCCAAATTGTCTGCCTTGTTTGTATTAGATATTATGTCCTGTACCTTTAAGGCTAGAGCGAAGAGGGAAGGAGTGCACAGTTTGTGTTTAGAGGAACTGCTGTGACCCCCCCACATTCCTTTTTTACCCTGCTCGGACGGTGCTGTCTTTGGACAGATGGACGGAGTTTTTTTTTCTTTTCCTTTTTTCTTTTTTTAATTGGTTTTTGGCTAATTAAAGCAGAGAAAGTTCCTGGACAGAGTGTTTGCCTTTTTATTGGGGCTGAAATCTGCCCTGGACTGAGAAGACCAGAGAGGCACCTGCGGCCCACTGGGGCCTGGGCCCCCCTGAGAGAGAGTCTGAGAGAGAGAGACTGAGAGAGAGCCAAGTTATACCTACAGCAAGGACACTTTCATTCTGGGAATCCCTTTGGAGTGGCGAGAGGTTTTATTGTTTCATATTATTCAATTGTTGGTGCTTGTGGGTTTTTTTTGTTTGTTTGTTTAATAAATAGTTTTTTCCACTTTTCTCAGAGGAAGTTTCCTCCCAAATTTGCCCTAAACCAGGACAATAAGAGACAGCAATGTAAGGAGGGGTTGAGGTTACACATGTCAGGAACACAGACAAAGAGAAAACAGATCTGTTTCCTGACTCTTCTTATGGCAAGGCACAAGGATATTGTGGCTTCTGTTGTAGTGTTTGCTAGAGCTGTGATGGCAACAAATGGTTTCATGTACTACTTCACAGTGTCTGTTGCTGAGAGAAGGGGGTAAAGCGAGGTCATAGTAGGTGCACAGGGCCTGGAAGACATTAATGATGCTTCTGCTATGAGGTGCTTCCACAGACTGTTAGGGCATTAGCAGCGACCACAACATGTCTGTATTCCAGTGTCTATGTCCAGCTGCCCAAAAACTCTATTCCACTGAGACCATGAAGGATGCAGGATCAATTTCAATGTGTGAGTGGCCTGGGTTGAGAAGTGTTTACGACTCTTGCCAGGGTCACTTCAAGAAGACACATAATTTGGATGCAGCTTCCTCAGTTTGCAGGCAGCAATTTTCAGTATATGGACTAAGCCTGCATTTTGGCCATATGGTCAGAAATCACTGCCAGGCTCCTTCTGGTTACTAATATGGTTATAGACCTGGTCCTCTTGTAGGTAACTGAATTCATCTGGGACAGAATCAACCTCTACTCCATCACCTGGCTGGTTTGATCTCCCCTCTGTAGTTCCCTGCATTGATCACCTGTATATGGGCCGCCACATTCATTCTGCTGGCTCTAGCTGATTTATGTTATCACCTATGTAAAAGTGTTACCTTGAATTTCTCATCACCTTTGAATTTTCTCATCCCTTTAGAAGTTGCAAAGGACTTAAAACAGCTTAGCAGCACTCTGCTCTGTAACTCATTGGTATCATCACTAGAGCTTGGAGAGAAAGTGAGAGAATGTGTGTACGCACAGTGTGGTACTACAGCAGCAATGACACTGGAAAGCATTGCCTTACTCAAGAATACCCTTTCAGACCCTATGAAAATGCAAGGAAGAAGGGAAAGAAAGAATACTCTAGAATAGCAGGTGAAGGTCAAGTGCACATGCTTACAACACACACTCACACTTACTTTCTCTTATCTTCTGCTTGACACATTGATCATGGAAATGTGTGCAGGACTCAGCTCACAGGGACAAACTCTGCCAGACCAGATGGAAAATACTTATTCCAAGAACACATCTCATGTCCTTCCCTTGCTTTTCAAGTAGGATTATGATAGCCTCTCAGCATGAAAATAAACTGAAATACTTCAAGCCAGTGCTATTTAAATTAATTTTATCCTCCTGTACTGTGGAATAAAAAAATATTTGCTGCTACTTTAGGTAGAGAAGAGCTAAGATGAAATAAGTTTTTTGTTTGTAGAAACCTCTTTCTGCATCAATAAATATGGCAAAGCAAATGCTTGCCATGTCCTTAATTCTTACATAGGTTTCTGCTTTCCATCAATTTCAACAGATTCACTGACATCCAAATGCTTTGTTATAAGGGTTGATAACTGCCACAGTAACAGGATGCAGAACCATCCATTACCCAAATAACTTTGCAGACAAGCACTAACTAATATTTTAATTGCCCTACCTGTATTCCGGATCATCTTCCAGTTCTGCATGAGCACATCTAACCCAGATTCCTAGAGCTGGAAATGCACCTGGAGTTTCTACACTATTCTAGACTATTAAAAGTTATGACTTAATTTTAATTAAAATTTCATATTAATAATAGCAAACACATAATGGTTCGTTACTGAAGATAATTTCACACAAGTGCAGACAGTTTCACACAAAAATTCTTGCATTTTCTTCCACTGAAATAGTCTTCACTTCTCCTCCACCAGCAGAAATGAAGTAACCTTCAGTTTTATGCTATATAGTAGATACTAGAAACATGAAAGTCAGGAGCTGTAGGCCAAGGAATGACAAGGAGGGAGACAAAGTCACCCATTTCCCTCTTCTGCCCTCAGGCAGTTTAAACAATTTCTCCACACTTTGCTGGGAGCCAAGAAACAAAGGATAAACAGAATCACTAACATATTTGGAGGTAGAATGCATGAGGTCTGGCCCTCATACTTGTCCCAAAGAAAAATGAGGCTTACGTTGTGACTAGGAGCATTGCCAGAAGAAGACATTTTCCACCTTCAAATCTTAGGTATGGAACATGTTTAAATCGCAAAATGCAGAGAATTTACTGGCGTTCTCAGTAAATAGCATCTCACAAAACATCAGGGCTCCTACGCCCCTGGAGATGGAAACTTTCACTTAAATGTCCATCCAAAGACAGAAAGATTGCATTGTGCTGAGGGGGAAGAGCTGGATAATCCTTCTCCCCAGGCAGCATACAGCACCAGGAGATCTATCAGAGGAACTGTCCTTCCATGGGGTGGAAAGACAATGGTAAAAGGACAAACAAACAATGTTCTTTAAGATGTTCCTGAATTGTCTTGCAGAAGCACTTGGGATCTGGATGCGATGACACTTCTTTCTGTGACCTGGGGTTCTGCCTCTGTCCCGCCAAGAATGCAGCAAATGTTACCCATTTGCCATCCAGGCTGCCATGCAAGTGATCTTTTCATCTGATTTGGTTGAAACTGTGGGTTTGGCTCTTCCTGATGCCTCTCATGTTTACTTCCTTTGGTGAAATTAGAGCTTCACATGCAGAGTATATCACCTGTAGCTCTTGAATCAACCTAGTCCAGTGAACAGGACTGCGTTCTCCCATTCCCCCTTGCACACCTCCTCTACTGCTTTGGGTGGATCCTGCACTAAAGTTGGTGATAAGAGATGATAGAATTAAATTTTACAAGGTTTAAAAGAAACTTTGGAAATTATGGACCATTTCTGTCCTCATTAATCCATGATTGTGTGTCCTGGTTTAGGGTAAATTTGGGAGGAAACCTCCAAATGGGGTTCCTCTGGGAAGCAAACCCAAACACCTCCTCCCCCTCAGCTGGTCTGGTAATAAATTTCCTCTGAGAAAAAGTGGAAAAAACTATTTATTTAACAAACAAAAGCCCACAAGCACAAACAATTGAATAATATGAAACAACAAAACCTCTCGTCACTCCGAAGAGGGATGGCCAAAATGAAAGTGGCCCTGCCGTGGGTGCAGCTCGGCTCTTTCTCAGTCTCTTCTCAGGGGTGGGGGCAGGCTCCAGTGGGCCGCAGGTGCAAGCTCCCAGTGTCTCTCTGGTCTTTTTCAGTCCAAGACAGGTTTAAACAATCCCAAGAAAAAGGGAAGAAACTGTCCAGGGAGCTTCTCTGCTTCAGCTAGCCAAAAACTAATTAAAAGGAAAAAAGAAGACGAGATCTCTCTCTCTCTGTCTGTCTGAAGACAGCGCGGTCCAAAGAACAGTGTGTGAGAGTTCGAGCAGTTTCTCCAAACAAACTGCACACTTCTTCTTCGCTCTTGAAACCAGCCTTAAAGGTACAGGACATAATATCCAACACAAACTGAGCAGAAAACTGGGGATACAAGCATCATAAAGCCACCCTAGGACACTGTGTTAAAATATTCAGTTCACATAGTGTTCAGCATTGATGCCTGTCAGACCTGATGGTTCTGCTTTTTTATGCCAATATTAAAAGCAAAAGGTAGAATACTCTGGGCACTTGTACTATAATTCTGCCTTGTGGTATATCTAGTTCTTTTACTTATGTAGGAAACCTCTCTGATGCACGCTTTCCATTTTGTGACACAACAAACAAGCAAAGAGCTCTCATATCCTTCATGAAACCACCCTTTCAAACCCTGCAGTAGACTGCAATTTATTTTCATATTTACCTCAGAATATTTGAGAACAGGGTACTTGCAGCTTTTGAGAAATATGTGAGACACTAAGTCCACTGTGCTTCCACATGACCTTCAAACCAAAAGTCAATCCATATTCTCAGCACAGATGGTAAATTTGATACCACACTTCTGGCATGAAGGATCTTTTTGGTGTCTAAAATAAAATATAGCTAAATGCTCTAAATTTTGCCAGTATAGAATGACTCAAGAAAAAAGAGTATTGTTTTTTCAAGACTGATGATGCTAATATGGGAGTTCAGAAAGCTGGCTGAGAAAATAATGAGACCCAGTCATTTGAAGAAATAATTATTACCCTACTTCCTGCTTGAATTTGACCTGGCTTTTCACAGGAATGGAGCTCCTTGGCTACCTGCAAGTACTGAGCTGGCAGTGTCAGAAACAAAGGTAGCACACCACGGCTGAATTTCTCAAGCCAACACATAAAATCAAGCAAGCAGGATAAGCATTTTTATCACTACTCAATTCTGACACAGCCATCACTTCTCTGTACATTATTTTCAAAAGGGAGGGAAACAAAAACTAAGCATGATTTACTAACTTGAAACTTTAACGGGGAAAAGAAACATGGAATTGAGATCATATATATATATACACCAATCTCCAGACGAATGATAGAAGTTTGGAAATGAGGTGGTAAGTACATACTGTGCACATACCCCAGACAACCTTTTCTCCTACTATCTGTTCGCCGTCCTATCTGCTAGCAGAACAGTTACCTGATGACTTACAACAGGAGGACACATGAAAAAACTAAATATAGCTCAGTCATAAGTGTTTATATTTGAAACATCTATGCAACTGGATACAAAACAAAGGCACTGCAGCAAAACACACACAAAACACAGAGAAACCCATGACATGACACCAGAATCTGCAATCTGTAAATGTTCTGAACAAAAAAACCCACTTTTTACTGTAATCATGATCAAACAGGTTACTCAAAGACATTGTGGAGTTGTCATCCTTGAAGAGGTTCAAACTGACTGGACACAGTTTCTGGCAACTTGCTCTAGGTGACCCTGCCTGACCAGGTGAGTTGGATCAGATATCTCCAGGTCTCTCTTTCTGCCTAAAGACTTCTAATTAATTTGTGTAAGTACAAACACATGCAGTTCATTTAGAAGTAGTAGGCTCGCACGTCATGTCAAGCTACACGCATACCACTTCCACTCTCCTGCATGAAAGCACAATAGTTCACATGTATCAACAGCCTGTGAGATCCAGGTAACCACTTGTACACATTATAAGGTATATTATGGAAATAGACTAAAATAGCTTACCCTTCTGCCTTCGTCTGCCCGTTTGTCTTAGTAATTTTTTGCCCCAGTTGCTTTCATTGACTGCAAAAATCCCAGTTATTAAAGACAACACAATATTGTTATTTCCTTACTGCGAGTAGCTCATCTGGGGACTGAGTGCAGCTGCAGTACTGTGCAGGATAGGAGACAGCTTTCTTATGTGTGCTCTGGGCCCTTTTCACATCACTTGTAATGATAAATGGCCTAATAGTCACAAAACACACTGTCCTTTGCACAAGCACTTATGAAGTAGATGTTTCTATTTTGCTGCCCTAACAGAGTCCTTTTTGTTTCTTTTATGTACTCTCATAAAGAGAATGAAGTGTCTAGTTAAAGGAGACATTTTGTGGCAGCTTGCTTTATTTTACTTTTAATTTTTAATGTATCGTTATCGTATGGAAAAATGGGATCTATCTTGCCATTTTCATTCCCAATTAAACTTTCCTACATTGTATATCCAAAGGGCCTCTGGTGATTCGTCAAGGAAGACATTTCTCCAAGCCAGGAGGCTTTTTCATTTTAGTGGCTTGTCCTACACCCTGATGGACCAGATCGTCTTTGTCCTCTTTTCACAAGCCCACATTTTCAAAAAGCTTGTATCAGGATGGCCCTATTGGTCAGAACAAGGGGGTATCTGAATCTCTACCCCATCATTGCCAGTTGCCAACACCCAAAAAGAAAAACATGTATCATTGTACTTCACAAGTATTTTCCCTCCAGCAGTTTGAAGAGTAAGGATTTTACTGACCCAGGGGGGATGAATGTGTTTAATGTCTGTCATGGGTTCTCTGGGAGTTTTGGTCAGTTGCCATTTGAACTCCCAAAAGTTCTAAGGTTGCCGTGTGTCTGCCACCTGCCTATATAGGAACAACCAGACCAAAGACTCTCTTTTATATTGAGCATATCACCAACTAGTTTCTCTGAGTATCTTTCATTTTTATATTAAACAGACACCAAAGGACTGTTTCTTCAATGTTAGGCATGACTTCAGAGACTTTTGTAGTATCTCATCCGTCTCAATAGTTCTTTTCTGGTCAGATTGGGCATTCCTTGTACAGAATATATCCCATACTTTTATCAGTCTTGTGGTCTACTGTTATAACTTTTCCATTGGTACCACCCATTCCAAAATGGAAGAAAGGAAACATAACATTTCAGATAAGAGCTAACCATCAATTTACACAGTGGCATAACTGCTTTGCTATGTTCCTTTCTAGTCCCCTCTAATATGCAAGTGGGTTTTTGACTGTTCCTGAGTGTTAACCTCATAGTTTTCTAGAAACATTTATAAGACTAAAACCTTGTTTGAGAGACAGGGCATTCTCCTCCCTGGACCTGGGATGACTGAACAGTAGTATCCTCTTTTCTTAAGTTCCTGTCACAGTCCAAATTCCAGTTAGTAGGTATATTTGGTGAGGGGTGGGCTTTGATGGTCAAAGATGAACTTGAGTTTCTTTGCAGTTTACTACAGTGGGCAAAAGTCCTTTGATTATTTCAACAATGTTTAAGCCATTAACCATTTTAGTCTCTCACACTTGCCCCTATGATCATGGATTCTTCTACACCTCTCTTCTGACATAAATTTAAACCAAGGTCCAGGAAAATAAGGGAATTTTAAAGGGAATTCTTGAACCATAGTGTATGACATGAACTCTTATTCACATGTTCTGGTCAG
The DNA here is from genome assembly GCA_013400495.1 of Nicator chloris. Taxonomy (NCBI): domain Eukaryota; kingdom Metazoa; phylum Chordata; class Aves; order Passeriformes; family Pycnonotidae; genus Nicator; species Nicator chloris. The sequence goes on from WAAE01021586.1 coordinate 30,872, forward strand.
GGATTGTCAGGATACAGCACAGCACAGCTCTGTAAAGAAGGGAGCTTTGACTTTCCCCTGCATAAGTGCCTCCATTGTGAACAGAAAGCTGACCACAGTACAGTAAAAACATTCCCTTCCCAGCACATTTGGTACCTCATGCACAAGTCAGTTTTAAGAGAGCTCTATCTCTTGCTTGACACAAGGCAGAACCATACCAGATATCCTTGAGGCCTCTGTGGAAAGATGACAAGCACAATATGTGTATGAGTGTTAAGCATAAAATCAACTTTTCACTTTTAATGATGCCTAACAATCCAAAACACTTACTACCCTCTCCATTTATTTTTCCCTTTTATCTGTATGCAGTGGCTATGTTCAACTTCATAACAGATTTACTCCTGAATGCCACAACTTCTGAACAGTTAGTAAATAGTTTTCATAAAAAGTAATTTATATCAAACCATGGTCCCCTAACAAGGCACAAGAAAAAACAAGTCAGTTCTACAGCCCATCTTTAAAAACATTTCTGATGCTTTCCTCAGCCATTCTTGGAATTGCGGTGTCTGTCTGCTGAGTTTTTCCTCTTCTGGAGTTTCATTTTCATCAGTACTCCCTGTATTAGATTTAGCGTTTCCCTGCTTTTGTATTCTGTAATAACTTTGCCTTTAAGGGTAAGCATGTACTTTTTCCTCACCAAGTTTAAAGTAGGTAAAGCATCCATAGTAATCCCCCAGTGTTCAGGTAATTCAGTCACTACATCTTCACCCAGGTGATCTTGACTTAAGTTCAACTCCAGGCTCAGTCATTTGCCTCCAGATCTGAGATCCAAATAAATCCTAGTCCATGTGGGTTGCTCCAGAGCCTATGTTCCTCAGACTTCAATATGTCATCAGAAAGGATCATCAAGAGTAAGTATATTAATGATAAAAGGGCAAATATTCAGGGGGGAACCAATCAACCTGAAAGAGAGATGTCAAGTTCTCAAAAAAGCTCCAAATGTACAAGAATTTTCCTTGGTGTTCAAGTGACATGTACAAGACATTCTTTGGCCTCATCTATCTGACAATGAAGGAATGTGAACCTCTTTGCCTGTCCATGCATTTCTCTGCCTGCTTCCAGAAAAAACTGATGACAGGACACAGTAGGTCACAATGATAGTGACTGCAGATGTAGTCTGACTGCTAAAGGTGGATACTCCTGAAAATCTGTTAGCTGGTTTAGAGAGAGGAGAAGGCTGGGACATAGTGCAAGGGATGCTACACCAGGAGGAAGAGTCCTACAAGGATGAGGCAGTGCTATTACAGAAGAGTGGTGTGAGTACAAGATATTATCCCTTTCCCACCTTGCTGGAAGCAACCCTTCAAGACTGGTTTAGGGTGAATTCAGGATGTGGTCAGGGAGAGGGAACTAGGAAGATCCAGAGGAAAATGCCCCAAGCTCTCTGGAGGCAGTTAACTGTGGCTGTTGCAGGAACCTCTCAAAACCAGAATAGCAACAGCAGATGAAAAATACAACAAAGTTACAAAAAGCATAGACCAGATTTTGCTGGTGTGTTGCCTTCCTTCTAGAAGCCATTTCAAGAAGTTGCTGTGATGCGCTCATTTTACAAAGTAAAAAGGATACTCCTAGCTCATTCTTCTGTGTCAAGGGGTCAGATTCTGGGTTATAGAAAGAAAATTGAACTGTTAGTAAAAACGTGGCCATAATCATGTGCAAGCAAAAGCATTCTAGGAAATTTTTCCCTCTTGGTTAGAACTCGGCAAGATACCTTTAAAAACAGTAAGATATGTTCTTCTTGAAGTAATTGGGTCAGAAAGTCTAAATAAACAAACAAGAAAATTGCTACATTTCTCTAACCCTAAGGTTAGGCGTTCTGTACATCATCAGCTATGATTTAATATAGGGATCTGTGGCCCGGACATAACAAGTTCAGCAAAGCACAGTCATGAGGAACAGGTAGAAGTCTACTGTAAAGAGCATGGCCAAAGTCCTTTGTAGCAAGAGATGAGATCTAGTACCTGCTTAAGAGACCTTGAATTTTGAGACATATCCCTTTGGAGAAAAGACCTACAGCTTCGGGCAGAACAGAGTCTTTCCCCTATATTTCTTAATTAAAGCAAACTGAGAAAGTTTTATAACACTGCAATTCTAGGTTATGTGAATGCATATGCCAATTATATTGCTACACATTTGTGAATTAAAGCTGAGACCTGTAATTTAGTCTAGTGTATACAGTCTTTCACTTTGAAATCAGCATCAATTTAATGCTGGCTCTCTATTGAAAAGTATTCTCTCCCTCAGAAACTTATATTCCTAAAAAGGGCCTTCTGTTTGTTCTTCCCACCATTGTTATATTTTTCTACTAATATTTATTGATAGTTACCTACCATTCAGTTAATTCCCTTGATATGTCCTCAGTAAGGGAATTTAAGTGAACTCAAGCCCAAATAATCCTTCTTGCACCAGGTAATAATGTCTTTGCAACTCTGAAATTCTGTAATATTTTGTCAAAAGTACACATCCTACTCTAGTAGGTCAGTTATGGGCTCAACTGGAGAAGCCTCTACTTTGGAAAGTCAAAACTAATACAGAGTAAAACTACAGCTCATTATGTGCATGTGCTGTAAAACATAAATTACTTGTATTAAAAATATGGTGTTATTTCACATTGCATGTTAGACAAATAGGCATACCGTGGATATTATGCACATGATTTTTATGCAAGAGAAAGAAGACGCATAGAAATGAGAAAGAGAGATGACTCATCATCCTAACAGTATGTAATTCCGCCAAAATATCTCAGCATATTTTGACTGTACAGTCATAGAACCCCATCCATATAACAGAAATTTCATAAGCTAGTATGGGTATCAGAAGATGCACAACTCATATTTTTGGAAATTAAGAATGGTACTCAGAGTGGGACAGATTTAACTTGCACACATCTAGGCTGCCTTTCAGGCTGAATATACATGATATTCCTTCTGGTTCATAACTTTCATACTGATTTCCCTGTCCAGTCCAGCATCTGCAAATAGTTTGTAACCATTGGCAATGCAGGTAAGAATTGCTTCTCCAGTGACCACCACACAGAACTAACAGCCAGGCATTCCGAAAGTTTAAGTAGTTTATTATGGCCCAGCATTTAAGTCTTCAGACAACTGTGACAGTCTATGGAGGAAAAAAACTTTGGGCCATTGGAAATAACCTTGGTTGTTTAACTGTGTGCAGCACCTCTGTGAATATCCTTATCAAGGTTTATAAACAACCTTACAATCTCTAAACTAAGGCATGATTGGAAACAGAACATGGGTATTCCCTGTTTTCATTGTTTGTCAGTTTCTTGGAACAGTTATGAGTAATCAGACTTACAGGCTGAAAAATAAGATGTGCAGAAAGCCCTTAGTTCTTCATTAGCAGGAAAATACTAAATTAGTAGGAAAATGCTCTTCACTTAGAGGGGAATTTTAGGCTTGTATTTATTGTCCCTTTGCATATACCTGAAATTCTATTCCTTGCTAATCAGCTTGGAGTCAAGAACTTCTCTCAATGCTTGTTCTATTGAAGTGCTACTTCTTCTATTGAAGAAGAAGCACTTCCATAGAACTTCTTCTATTCCTTCTATGGAATTAGACTAGCAGAAACTCCATGAAAAAAGAAAGACAGACAGACAGAAAGAAAGGTTAATTCTTCTTCCCAAACCTAACAGTCTATTAAAACATGGAACTTATTTGTAATTGATTTTTTCTCTTTTAATAAGGCTTTAGCTTGGGTTTGGGACAATGCAATAAAATTAGTTTTTGTTTAACACAGAAGGTGTTCTGCAGTGGTACAGTAGGATGGCTCCAGATGACCTGTATCACATCTGTTAGAGATGCTATTTCATCCTGTAAGAAGACTGAAGGTATTCAGTCAGACTTCTCATCAGTCTGGTTGAAAAGCTCCAGACTGAAAATGAATCCCAAGGAATTTAATCTTATGCCTTAATATAATAATCTTATAATGCCTTATAAAATACACTTTCCTCTTCAAATCAAGTAATTTTTAACAGCAAACATATAACTTATCTCTCAGCTTCTGCTAGTAAGTTTTGGCTCTAGTAATTGTTTTCAGGAAAATAGTGAGAAATCAACACAGTTTGGGGAAAAATGAAGAATATACAAACTCAATATATGAAACACATTTTCAAGAATAACAAGGAATTAAAAAAGGCTATCATGTAAGCCTTCATCTGAAAGAAATATAGACAAGTATTGAGTATTTTTGCCTCTGTTAGTCCAAAAATATACACTTCGAAGAAGGAAGTTTTGGCTGCCCTATTTTGCTACTCAGTCACAGGATCAAAATTTATAGTGTAGAATATTGATATATTTTTTAAAATGACTGTATTTCATACATAAAATACATCAAAGTCCATATGATCACAGTCTGTTCTCATCACATAGCCCTAATACTTAGCAAAGGATTTTTCATGTACAAGATAGAAGTAAGAGCTGCTCTTAGAGGGGGAAAAAAAAGTATGCTTATAGTCTATCAAGTGTCATAAAGTCTTAGTTTGAAAGACAGGTGTCTGCTAGCGAAAGGGCACGCCCTCCTGCCCCCACTCCTTGGGATGGACAATTCAAACCCCCTCCCTCCAAATTATCATACTTTTGAAAATTAAGGGGGCTCTCAGGCAAAGATATTGGAAGTAGGAATAGCAGTTCTTTACTAGTATGTATAAAAAAACAAAACAAACAACAACAACTACTGCATTAACAACAGAACAGAACCAGGAACCTCGAGGGGCTTTGCCTCACAAAGCCCAGGGCAGTCTTATCTTGGTACTCCTGCAGGACCTCTGAGAGCAGAGCTGGAGCAGTGGAAAATCTCAGGCTGGTGGATGAGACAAATTAGAAGTTCTGCAGTGGTAGCTGGAACGGTGGGATATCCCGGCAGGGCAGGGAGGGTGTGGGGCCACACTGTAGCAAAAAGGAACAGCGCCGGAGAAGTGGTATTGGCAGGACAGGGCCAGACCGGCTCCAGCAGGGCAGGAGGAAACGAGCTCCGAGTTCCCAGGCACACGAGCAGATGATGGTAGCTTCCCAGGACCAGAATCGGTGGTGACCGTGAACTCCTCTCACAGCAAGCAAACAGCCTCGCCATCCTCCTTCCTTGCCAAGAGCAAGAGACACACCACCTGCCTCCAGCCCCGTCATTTCCCTGCCCCCAAAACCTGTGTTATCTTCCTGCTCTGAACTTTTGGCAACCTCTTTTGTTTTGGCCAAGCACTTGTAAGTACTCAGTAGTTAGTCTCCTAGCAACTCATGGGGAAAAATTCTATATGGAAAAAAAAGAAACTAATCTAACCCACAACACATAACTAGTGTGCCTAACTAAAGAGGAACTCCATCATGTGTGATAAATAACACACAGGTAAAAGAACACTCTGTTGTACAGAATTTTGATCAGACAAGAATCCTTGAGACACAGACCAGGGCAGAAAACTATTGTTATGAGTGTTAATTCATGCCAAGTCTCCTTTATTGTATATAACTAATATTTTCTAAAGCTCATAGTTTTGTTCTGGCTCCTTTACGGGCAGGCAAATTCCAGTGGGGAGCCTGGAAACCTTGCTCAGTCACAAAGAGCTGCGGTTAAAGGAACAATGGAGTTACGGGAAAAAGCCGTGGCTGACGACCGATGCTTAACGCGCGATCGTTATCATCTGATAAGGATAAGCTCGTCAGCCTCCACCCTGACTCTCATCTGAAAATGAATCGAGAAATCATCACCCCCGATAAACCTATTCAGTGGAAAAGGAGGACCATATTCAATCCTTTCAGTGGGACCGGAGACCAGCATTCGACAACTATGGAATACATCTACAACAGAAAAAGACTTTTTGTTCTCATTGCGAACTCAAGCCTAAGGGCGAATTTCGGGTATAAAAACCGGGGTACTGGCACATCCAATTCGTGACAGAGAGAGGGCGAGTGAGAGGGCTGCTCTGTTCACCAGTGTCAAAGTCCTGGGTCTTGGTGCTTTGTCCGCTGACCGTGTGCTTTTTCCTTTTAAATTTCTGTAATCAATAAATTCTATTTTTTTATTTTTAATTCGGCTGGTTTTGGCTTTTTATCTATAACACTATCAAGATATTATAACTAGTATGGTGTTTCTAATAAAATTAAATTCTATCTGAAGTCCAAGAAGAAAAAAGTAACAAAGAGTAGTTGTGCACATTGCCTTTATGTCTACAGAGGACAATGTTGAAAAACCCCTGTCATGCTTTTGTAAGAAACAAGCCCACAGTCGGTTGACACAGTAGTCAGTCATAAGCTAGACTAGATGATCTCAGGGGTATTTTGCAGCCGAAATAGGCTTGTGACTCCTGGCGCCTCATAGCCTCCACATTGGGTGCGGCCGCCGGCCCGCTGCTCCCGGGCTGCCCGTGGTGCCTGCAGCGGCTCCTGCCCGCGCATGGCTGGGGAGGTGTGCCAGCTCTGCAGGCTGCAGCGCACGTCCGTGGTGTGGGTGCCCAGTGGGACGGGTGCCTCGGTAGGCACCTCTCTGGTGTCTAGTGCCAGCAGTCCCGGGGCGTCCTGCGGGGCGCCGCCCTGCTGTTCTCCTCGAGCAGGGCCAACATGGAGTGCGGCGGCAGCGCTCAGATCCACTCTGCAGTCTGCACAGAGCCCCACGCAGAGCAGCGAGCTCTGTGCGGAGCAGCGAGCCCGGCCTTGCTCCTTGCCCCAGCCTGCCGGGAGTGCCCGTGCCGTGCACGCGCTGGGGCTGGCCCCCTGCAGTGCCTGCACCATGCCCGCCGTGCACTGCTGCTGCCCCACTTGGGATGTGAACCGTCCTCCCCCAGTGCTGGCTGGAAGTGGCTCCCACAGCACCGTGTGGAGGGGCGCGGGCGCCGGCGCCACACCCCGGTGCCCAAGCGGCTGGCACTGAGGTCCGGCGCTGCATTCTGGTGCCCGAGTGGCTGGCGCTGAGGTCCCGCCGCCACTCGTTGCATCGCTGCAGTCTCCGTCGCCCAGCCCAATCCCACAGGCGTGGTGTGGCGGGGTGTCACAGTCCCACCGTGGCTCACCTGTCACGGCCAATGCCTGTGGCCGCCACTCATGGAGCACCATGGTCCTGCCACCCAGTGCTGGCAGCTTGCCTGCCGCCCACTGAGGCTGCCAGAACCAGATGCCCTCTTCCCCCCACACTGCTGGGACGGCGTCCAAGAGGGGGGAGGTCCACCCCCACGAGGTATGCAGATGAGAAAGACCCTGAGCATTATGGGACTAATTTGAGAGAGGAAGACTGCATCCCCCCATAAACTGATACATATTTGAGAGACCTGATCAGCACCCCAGGGTGAAGAAAAGATAAACACATCTCCTAATCCTGATTTAGACTTTTGCTCTGTCACCATGACTTACAAAGAACTGGAAAAGCAGGGACTCCCCCCGGCCAAAACAGAAATATAACTCCTTCGGCACTTGCTTGAGGACAGAGACCTCCGCTGCATTGCACCTTAGTGGCAGATCTGCTCACCTCCTTCCCCGAGTGGCCAGTGGAAGCTACAGCAGTGCACCCTGCCAAGACTCCTGCACAGCTGACCTCTCCAGTAGAAGACTAGACTCTTGGATGCACCCTGCTGAGCCTCCTGCACAGCTAACTTCTTCAATAGAAGACTGGACTCTCGGATGCACAAGCTTAGATGCACCCCACCGAGCTTCCCCCACAGCTGATCTTTTTAATAAAGAGATTAATTTTTAATAAAGGCTTCAGCCCTATACATTACACTTTGACTGTGAATGCTGGAATAAACCAGGCCAAAGAAGGCAAGTCTGTTCTTCTCATTTGCAGATTTAAGTTTAGAGAAATTATGAAACTGTATTTGATCTGCCATCAAAAGGGGCAGTGTCACCCTCTCCAGTCCTTCTATCCAAGGATCTCCCACTTACAGTAGCAAAAGCAGTCTTAGATTGTTAGGTCAGTTGTAAAACTGCATTCTCAAAACAGCCTCCTTAAATGTTTACCCTTTGGACAAATCCAGCAACTTGACAATCTGCGTCTAAAACACAGGAATAACAGGAATTATCAAAGCCTGCAACACCAAAAGTGTGTCTGAGACAGATATCCATGGAATGCTACTTTCCTATAAAATGTATGACAAATGCAGTTTAAAAACAGAGGCCATTGCAGAAAACTCTCACAATATTAAAAGTTCACACAACCATTGGAGCATTGATCACCTCCTTAAATCATCTGAGAAATATTGAACCTGATTCAAGGGAGAAGGGAGCTTTCTCATAAAGCTGCTGGTATTTGAACGGGGGCATGAAGTTTTACTAAGATATTTCTGAGTTCGGTCTTGTAATACAGAGTAGAAACTCTCATTTTGAAGACTACATATGCATTCCTTTCTTCTGGTGTTCACCACTGTTGACCATATCTTCACTTGATTTCCAAATACCTGCCTCAACCATTGGAACACCAAACATTAGCCAAATACCTTCTCAGAGGTCATCTTTCTCAAATAGTGCCTCCTGCATTCCCAACTACATCTAGGAGCAATGGTCTTACTCAGATTCTAAAGTAAGTATCTTTCTTGCTAGTTTTGCTTGAGTGATTAAGACTCTACTGACTTCACTACTTCAATGAAATTGGGGACCCTCCCTGCAGAGGTCTACAAACTGGGCAAGGTTGTGGTGAGTGCCCTGAGGGCATGACCACGAGCAGTAGGGTGTTCTGTGGCTCCCAAGACATGGGCATGCAACAAAACCCAGACACTCTGTGGGCCTCTGGGAAATGCCTCTGTCCATGGACAATACTAAGGGACAGAAGGAAAATGAGAATGGAGTCCACTGGGGGGGAGGTGAGCTCCTGAGAGTCAGAGTCTCTGAATATGAAAAAAAAAAAACCTAAGATACCCAGGGTCACAAAACCAAACAGGGTGCCATCATGCAGGGGAAGAGGATCACTTTGCAGTTTGCAGTGTTACAGCAGCATCTGCAAGAAGGCAAGTGCAGACACAGACAAAGAACCAGTCATGTTTTATTCTGAAAAGAGTTTAATCCAGTGGATTGAATCCAGAAAAAGCCTATGTCTTTCACCTCAGCTACTCCTGTGTCCAGCCTCAATTACACAGCAAGAGTTATAATGCTGAATGACTTCTGTCATCTTCTTTGTCCAGCAAACTCCCAACTAACCTTTGGCAGTTGGACGACAAGCAGAACGTTGAAATCTGAAATGCTGATGGATGCTCCAAGGAAGTGACATGGACTTTTTACCTGCTCTTGCTCATCCTTTTCCCCAAGTCCTACAAGCAGCACCACACCAGTTACCATCCTGTTAACTCATATATAGGGAAGAGCTGGTCCCATGGCCTTTTTTCCTCCCAGTCATGCTGCACCATGCTAGATACCTGAGCCAGCCCAGGCCTCCCTTCACCTGCTTCAGGACTTCAGAATTATTCAGGCTCCAAGGCTTCCTCAACATTCCCCGAGGCATCTTTCTCTCCTCAGCCCAGACAAAAACAGCCAGTCACGTAGAAACATAAAAAGTGGAATTTAAAGGTTTTATTAGAAGCAATAAAAATTGAAGCTATCAGATAAGCAAACACAACTGTGTTATGACAGGCTACAATTTGCTTAAATGTAATACACTATAAACATCAAATTTCAGCCATTATTTGAGAGAAAGTTAATCAGACCATAAAATTTTTCTAGACATTATCAGATGTCAGACCATGGAGACACAAATATATCTTTTTAGTAGAAACACAGAAAATATTAATATTGAAACAGACTTCTGTGTTAAACCACAAACCATGTTAAAAGCTAAAATCTTAATTTTGCAGGTAAACCCTGCCTCCCATTTCTATGGGATTGTATGTTACAGACTCCTGTAAGGTTTTAAAAAATCTCTTACACATGGCAGATGAGATTGTTACAGTTCCACTCTGAATATATGCACAGGCATCATCTACTCTGCAGAACAGTGATGGTCTTCAGGATTGCCACCATGTTCTTCATTTAAGAAAGCATAAGCATATCCCTGAATATTCATGCCAAAAATACTTTCTTTCTGTTCCTCATCACAGCAGATTTAGGTTTGTTGTTATCTTTATTATTAAAACTTAAAATTAAACAGCAACAGTAATATGCTTTATACTGTTCCTTATAACTTTGGCGGGGGTGTGGGTTGGTTCTTATTTACACACATGCTCACTACCAAGATTCACTAGTATTTCCAGATTTTGGGAAGCAAAACCAGGAGATTTGGGTAATGAGAGAGAAAAGAGCCAAGGGACGACCTCAGAGAAGAAGCAACAGTATTGAGATTTCATACGTGTATGGATAAAACACAGAGATGCACATCACATATCTGTTCCCCTTCTCATCACAAAATTCAGCATTGCCACAATAAAATTCAGCCTGTGAGCAGGCATTCCTGTACTTTCTGAATCTCATCTTCTTTTCTCTTTCATGACAATAGAAGATCCTGAGTTTCCTATGACAGTGCTCATCAAACAGTTCAACCTAAACCAGTCTCTATTGGATGGGATCCTGAGCATCAGGCAGGTAAATACATGACATCAGCTGGAGTCTAGTGCACACAAGTGGTGTTGTATCATACTGTAGGCATCTTATTTAGAAGCAACTAATCCCAAAACACTGGTGATTAGCAAGAAGACATCCATGCAAATGCGAAGTGTATTCTTCTGACAGAGCAATGCAAAACAGTGTCCAGCCAACCAGGCAAACATGGAGACAAGGGGAAGCTAAAGAAGGGCCAGGTGGGCCTCCAAGGTACTTGATACCCTGAGCATTGCACTGCAAAGTGGCAGTGTAGGGCTGGAGAAGGATGCAATAGGGAGAGGAAGAGCAGAATGCTGGCTCTTAGGGAGACAGCAATAAATCCAGTGAGAAATTGCCAAATTCAAATATGAGAGCCATCTTTAACAGGCTTCTAGGACCTCTCAGAAAACTCTCTGGACTGAGTTTTTTTTGATAACATCTGCTGTGGACCAATCCCATCTAAAAAATCTGTTAGAAAAAATAGTTTTCTTTAATTTTTCACTAGATTAGTCTTGCAGTTCAAAAATCCATTCTTCCTGTGGTCAATGGCCATGCTTCTTAAGTAATTTTTTTATGATCTGGACCAGTAATTCCAATAATATTTGACTGAAGGAGCTACAATCATAATTTTTAACATTGAAATGTTGTCTGCAAAAGGCCTCTAGATTGTGAGGGTTAGACTAAGCACTCTTTCCTGTATAATTTAACTATTTGCAGCTAGGTGATGGACCATACACAGCAGGGCTGAACTTTTTTCATTCTTTTGCAATAATATAAATAATAAAGTGATTGACCAAACCATTTTTGTTGAAAAAAATACATAGCATATTACATTAGAACTGAAATATAAATGTGTAAGGGACGGTCCGAAGATCCCTCATCTGCCTCACGACTGTCTCCGAGGACTGAGACCCCAGAGACTGAGACCCCAAAGACTGAGACCCTAAAGAGCAGGAGCCCTGGCCTGGCTGAGGGGGGATGTCCGCCAGGTGCTGTCTGCAGGTGTGTTCACTGGACCAATACAACCAGTGCAAGAACAATGGAGCCTGTGCCTGGCTGCAGAACTGAACCAGCTGTCCTGAACTGGTGAGTGAGCCCAGACCAGTTTGCCCAGAACAGTTGCACCTGATTGCCACCACAATACCCCACCTTCTGGCCAGCTGCCTGTCGCTTCTGGAAGGACTGCAAAAGAGACTCCTTGATTTAACCCATTTTGTGATCACCCCGACGGAAGAAGACACGTCTATGGGCATCGTCTGCCTCGAGGACTTCGTCCTTCTTCGTTGGTAGCTATATCCCAAAACCCTCTTTCTCTCCTTCTTTCCTATCCTTTTATTCTCTTTTCCTTCTCCTCTATCGCATTACTGAAGTTGGCATGCAATAAAAGTGCATTTTCTATTTAAGCATACAGATTTTTTGTCCCCTGTTGTGTTTTTTGTACTCTGAGATCCCTAAAAAAGAACCATCAGGGCCCCGCACCCATTAGCGGACCCTGACAAAATGTAATACTAAGAAATCTTTGAATGGTTTGCTATTTGCCTTTATAGTTTGTAAAGTACAGCAATTATTTAATTGCTAGTAGAGTTAACATAAAACATTTCTCTACACTTCTTATCCTACTATTGCAGTAACTGCAGTAACTGCAGTTCTCTAGATCAAGATGAATTTGTTGCTATGGTACTAAAAGCTTTAGTTTTCAAGTTTCTGTAAAACAGTGGCTATTTTTTTGGTGACAGGCATGGGCTCATTAATCACAGTAGCTTCAGAGAAGCTCCAGCACTGTAGTTCTCCATATAGAAGTTTTGGACTCACTGTGAATGATCTCTTGTACATACGATGATATCAGCTCTCTTGTTCACATCCAAAACTTCCCCATGGAGGGACCTGTAAAAACAGTGACTAACATCAACACAAAGTCCTTGGATCAGCCAACATTTACACCATCCACTAGTCACCACACTCCTGACAGCTCCTTGGCCTTATGATCTCCATCACCAGGGTGTCCTGACCCTGGCAGAGGGTATTTGTTTCAGGGAATTGGCTAGAGCTTCCTACAGAGACCCTCTGCCAGGCTGGCCTGCAGGACAGACAGCCAAGTACAGCAAAAGAGCAGCACATCTCATTGTCCACAGCCAGAGTCTATAGCCAGTCATAGCTTTGTGGAGAGAAATGTTAGGCCAGAGAAGTACCAGAGCAGGAGCCTACCAGCTGACATTGACAATCAAAATACTACTAGACATCTGTTTCACAGTAGTCAAGTGAAAACTCTAGGAAAAACACAAAGCAAACAGCACAAAGGGTCATATTGAATCATTTGCCTTACTCTAAAACTAGAGATGGTTCTCAACATAATTAAACAAATGCAATTTTGTCAATCACCAAAAATCAGTTCAGCCAGCAGAATATTGTAAAGGTAATAAATGTACATATGGAGTGAAGGAGAGTAAAGTAATTTATGATGTTTCAGTTTACACACAACTTAAAATTGTTTTTTTAACTTTGCATATTAAATTTTATGTTTTGTTTCAGTAGAGTACTACAGCAAAGTAATTTCTATATGGATGAAAACCAGTGCTACTCAATTTGGATTTTGAATTTAGTAACTTTCTGTACATAATTGCAGGAGGCTTGATACTTTGATGCAAAACTAATTTATAAACATATTTTGAGTGCATATATTGTGATTGAAATACATTATTAATGTGCTTTGCAAGTTGGTGGAGAAACCTTACATTGTCAGACTAACTGCTGAAAGCAGAAAGTTAAAGTAGGGAAATAAATTTGTGTCACCTCGGTGTACAATCAAGGTATAGAAATATCTCTTGCTTCTTTTACAATGCCTGGATGTTTCATAATGATAGCCAAAATAATAACATGCTTTGAAGGAATTGTGATCCTCCATTTTTAAGACATTAACTTTTGAAACATGTTGCTTTGAATGTACCTTTTCTTGTATTACTCTGAGAGGGTGCAATTCATCTGTGAAAGCAAAATTTGAACAACCCTTTTAAGAATGTACTTGAAGGCAACCACTATTAATTCCTGTATAGTGGCCAAAACATAGAGGTCTTGAGCAGAAACTGATTTAAATTCCAGTAAATCCTATTTTAGGTAGAAGATCATTAACATTATTAAATCAGTAGGCCATTAGGGGAAACAGCAGTAGCACAGTGACTGTAATGACATTATTCCTTAGTTGGTCCCAAAACCATGATGTCTCTATTCCCTGGTCTCCCATATTGCTTAATGGGGTGCCATCAAGGTCCAGGAATAGATTTTCAAGTAGAAGCAGTTCCCCTGCTCAGCTCTGAGACAAAAAATGGCATTTACTGCAGCAACTTGCTTAAGGGAGCGGGATGGGTCCCTGGAAAGTCTACGTCAATGTCTCTCCTTGATTTGCCAGCTCTACTCCTTTCAGCTTGGGAACAGGACTCCTCGAGGAATACCATCTAAAAGCAAACAATTCACCTTGCTAAGGAGTCCAGGGCTGCAGGCAGGTCTCTACAGATTGAAGTGCAGTCTGACTGGCATGGGGAGCTGGCGAGCTTTGGAGCTCAGCTAGGACCCTGCTCCTCAGGGATTCCACCACATGGCAGACAGCAGTCTCCTCCACATTAGAGATAGTCTTAAAAACAGTTAAACTGAAATAAAATATTCTTTTTTTGCAAGACCGTTTCACAAAATCTCAAGCAGGAGCAGATGAGAGGAGAATAAGGTTATAGGGAGAGAGCGGTTCTTGACATATTGAAGTGTATTTATGGGTGTTTTGACAAGGAAAATTTTTCCTATGTGATACTTGAGAACAAGCCAGACCACCAGTTACAGAATTAGTTTTATAAGAAAGAAACATACCGTGACATCTCCTTGCCTAATCTTGGGGAAAATCTCTCCTCATACCTCAAACCTATCAATTGATTCAAACAAAAAGCTGGTAGCTAAGACATATGAACCGGCATTTTTAAGAGTCCTGGGATCTTGCTCCTGTGTCCTTGTTCTTGCAATTTCTTCAAAAGAAAGTTGCTTTCTGACTGTTGCTTTCTCAAAGAGGAAAAGAAAAAATTCCTAACTTCTAAGCAGCAGGACAGTTCTTTACCAGGTATATTATCTCCCAGTTTTTATTTCCATCTGCACAAGCACTAGGCATTCCCAGCTGATCTCGGCTGTTACTTTCTCTGCAAACACATTCCAGTTTGCTTTCACTCTCTCAGTGTCTTCCAAAATGGAAATGGAAAGTCTCTCCTGAAAGCTCCCGCTTTCTCTACCTCTTAACTGAAGCTCTTTATATGGCTTCTCAGACCTAACTCCAGGAGAACTCTCCTCCACAAGGAAATCTTTCACCATAAGTGAAACGTTACTGGTCAGGAGCCTTTTACTTCTAATTGTTCATTAAAGTCATTACACCTGTCTAAGATGGAAGGATTTAGGGTCTGACAAAGAAAATGTCTCATACAGAGGGTTGTGCATTGAGCTGGATGTGTTAGAATGATGGAGTTCTGTTTCACTGCATATTTTGCAGCTGTGGCAGCAGATTTGGTCAGTTCCTGACTACAGTTACTGAATTAATCAGTCATTATTTTGCAGCAGCATTTTACAGCAAAAAATTCATTGAGTATTTTAAAATGTGAAGCTTGTGCAATTATGGTTTTAAGCTCCCTCTCTTCTGTCTTGCTCCAATGCCTCTGGTCACTATGTCTCTGGTGTGATATGTCATGGTCACCATACCCCATGTCTCTGGTGCTTTGCCAAAGGAGGCAAAGGAAGAGCAGAGACATGCTTGTTGGAAAAACATAAATTCTTATGGCAAAGTTGGCACAAATTAAATAATCCCAATTTCGATTGGCTCTTTCAGAGAAGCAAGAGCTCTTCTGAACTCTGGAAAACATTTCTACAACAATTCTTGGACAGCTATCTTCGTTGTCATCTTACTATTTAATCAATGAGAAGCTCTGCTAGCCAACCAAATCTTTTCATTCACTGCTTTTTTCCCCTGTGTCACCTGCTCACAGCCCCGATGTGAAAGCACACTGCACATTCCCTGAGAGATCTTTGCTTTTTGCTTTTATGGAAAAGCCATTTCACTGTGTTAGTACAAGTCTGCAATTCCCCGCACAGACAGCAGCTTCCAAAATGGGAAAAAATAGGGCATGCCAGGGCAAGCACCTTTCTGCAATTGTACTTCATCTAATCGGAGCCTCCGGTCTCCACTCCACAGAACTTGTACCCTGGTGTCAGCATCATACAGACCTGAAGGGGGACAGTGTTAGAAGTCTGGATGTTCCAAGTCAGAGAGTACCTACAGCTACTCCTGAGGCCATGCCTTGTCACCCTACAGCTATGTATGGTCATTCATAAGCTATACAGACGGGTAGGAATATGCAAAGTTCTCTTGGGATTCTTACGGTAAACCCGAAACACCTCACCATATGACTATATGTCAGGTTAAAAGGAATAATTCAAATATTAACATATGTGATTTGAAGTATGGGCTTCACCATCCAAGCTAGCTCATACACTATCAGAAACTTGTTTATATTATCATAAAATCACCTCTGAAATGAGTCTAGGCCTTGTGTTTATTTAGCTATTCTAGTCCTGTGAAGCGACACATTTTCCAGAGATTCATACTAAGAATTCTTTCTTTTTTTTCACATACAGCATCAAACTCACCCTCCCATCTTTGTCTTTAGACCTTACCCAGCTCCCCAGTGCTCTGTTCATCAAATTCAGAACCCCTGCTCTGAAGGCTTGCAGCATGTGTCTGTGGCAGTGAATTTACCTTCTTTTACAAACCGTATTTTCTATACTGTTCCCTTTACCTCCCACTCAGAAGATATGCAGTTCCTTTCATACTGCTTTACAATTCTGGAATGTCCACCCTAAATCTGTCCTAGCTGTGAGTGTCTACAGCAGCTCCTTATCTTTTGCAGTTTTCTTGAATTAAGTGATTAGGCTGGTTTCAATGCAATCAAAAGCTTGTAAAGGCTTTGCTGTGTATCACCCTCTTCTCAGGTTCTGCAGACACATTTTGACACAAATCAAATCAGAAATCTTTATGGTATAAAATCCTCTTTTATACAGTAAAGGGGCCCTTACAACTGCTCCAAAACTCTTACCTTGACCGTAAGATATATAGTGCAAGCAGCTGTGATTTCTTTAATTCTTGAAAAGGTAGTTAAAGCCTAATCTTGCTATCCTTTGGCTGAATTGGAAGAAAAAAAAAAAGACCGTATGTAGCCTATTAAAAATAACATTGATAAAGTTAAAGATGAGACATAGGCAAGGAATGTCAGGTAAATAAATCTGGAACTATTAATAAACCACAGTGAGCTTCCAATGTCGTAATTAGAAACTGAGGACTCTTCTTTCTGATACTCAATTGAAAATGATAGAGTGTCGCCGTTTGACATGGCATGCTAAACGCTCTCGACTAATTTCTCTTAGGTTAGCTATTTTTCCATTTTGAGATCATGACCAAAACAGAAACAAAGGCAAAATAATTCAACTATGAATCAAAAAGATAGATTTATTCACACACACTCAGAGAAATAAGAAAGAAAGAAAAAAAAAAAAAACAACCATGCAGATGTTAAAAAAGAAAAAAAAAAAAAATTCACTTTCCCTTCTCCCAACCATCTACTCATTCTCATTTTCCACAAAACAATACATACATCTCTCTCTGGGAGAGGAGACCTCTCCCGTGACCCCACTTCTTCTATTTTTCCAATGCCACAGAATCTGGAGCTGCCCAAAATCTCCAGATTTGTGCCAATCTCAACCATAGAGACCCACCACCAGGAAAAAACCCAGTCTTCCCAGTGGCTTCATGTCACAAAATCTACAGTTGCCCGGAAAATGCTGTAGATTGTGCAACTCTCAGCTTGTTTAGGGTATTATTTTTAAAAATGAATAGTTCAAACCACAAAGGATTTTTCTTCATCTCATGGAGCAGAGATCTCTTGTCACTTCTTCATTGGCACAGAGGGCTTCTTATCTCTTTCTCTGTTCAAACATCTCATAGGATCACAGCTATGAATTCAATATTCACCCAGTAGTCACAGACACCTTTGCTCAAATTCACAAATCTGAACAATCATTTCCCCAAACAAACTTAATATATTATAAAACCAGTCCATTCCTCTATGGTGCCTCCTGAGGAAGGAGTGGAGGAAGGGGGTGAGGTCTTTAGAGAGAGAGTCCAGCCAAAAATTGGCCCCTCCTCAATCCCTCCTTCCCATGTTCGTATCAATTCCTTCTGTCATCTCTCTGCAATCAGCGTCCATCGAAGGGAAGGGAAGGAAGGTTAACTTGTCTTGGTTTCCTGGCAGCTTCCAGCCTCTGGTGTCACATTTCAAAGCTGCACGGTCTCCTCAAACTAGGAACACCTCCTTCCCCCGCCCCCTCTCCGCCGGTAGCGGAGAGAGGGGGAAGAAAGGAAGGGGGGGAACCCGGCCCTCTGCCATCTTGGCCAGCTCCGATGTCATCCCGGCCGAGCTCCATTCCCCCTCTGGCCCCTTCCCCAGCGGAAGGTGTGGGGGAGGGGGGCCCTCTGCCATCCCGGCCCAGCCCGGCCCAGCTACCTCTCCCTCCAGATGGCAGAGGGGCCGTGGGGCGAAGGCCCAGCCTGCCCGGGCCAGGCCATGGCCCCGCTGTTACCTGCTCACGGCCAGAAACGAAAAGGGAAAATCAGTTCCTGAAAACCCGCCTTTATCTCCCCGGTGTCTTCACACAGACGTATTAAAAACTTCCTGTGGGGAGAACCATCCCTCCAAACGACGTCAATCCACCACATACAGACATTCCTATTCTGTTTTTCCGTAAAACTACAAATTGAGAATCTTATAACAGTGTATACATGAGATACACAAAGAAATATATGCAATATGCATATTATTGCCTATAAATAATGCATATAAATAATGTGTATGCACATAAATAATATGCAATTAATTACAGCTGAAACTAAAAAGTATCTACTTTGCATTTTGTGAAGGTCTAGAGGCCTCTGAATCCTGGAAAATTTTGTTTCTTAGTCTGGGATACTCTGGTGGCTCAGACCAAGTGTGAGCATAAACAGGAACTCCTGGATTGTTTTGACATTCTATCTCCACATCTGGGATCTCAATTATTTTTACAGGATCCAGGAGAGGATGCCCTGCTCCACACCAGTTCCCAAACCAGCATGGACATCCATCCCAATCTGGCTCAATGGATCATGTGCCAAGGAGTTCCCCTGTGGGATCTGGTGAACAGATGCTGCTGAATGTTCAGCCAGCCCAGAAGCATGGAACACTCAAGATTCCCTGCAGAACTGGCAGCCAGGTATGCAGTCCAGAAGGACTCTGAGGGGAAAAAGAAGAAAAGATGTCTCAGATGGCACTTTCAAAAAAAGTATAAAATATGATCTGTCTTGGTGCAGATCATAAAATCACAGACTATTTTGGGTTGAAAGGGGCCTTAAAGACCATCTAGTGCCATGGGAAGAGATGCCACTCACTGGAGTTGGTAAGGTAGCTGGTAAGGGCCCCATCCAACCTGGCTTTAAAGACTTCCAGGAATGGGGTATCTGGTTCCTGGCCTTCCTTGATTTCTTACACTTCAGCTCTTGTGTTCTAAGAAAAGGGGCCTAAAAGGGTTGCCATGCCTTCCAGAGCTCTCTGCAGAGTCAATTTTTTTTAAAGCTCTGAATGCTAAGAAAGGAGGAGTGGAGTATCATGTCTCTACTGTTTTATGTCCCAAAGAAATTCATGGGCCAATTATGGCAAGTTTGGTAGGAGAGTGGAGATCTTAAAGATATTTACCCACCTCTTCATCTCCTGTAATAAGTAGCTAGGCATTTAAAGGAGCATGCATGGTAAATAGCTGAGACTCCATGAGAGGCCATCCTTCCAGGAGGGAATCACTCTCTCTGAACACATTCAGGGGAATATTCTTTGGGTCTTATTTGCTAAATACATTAGAGAATCTGAATGCAACACATGCATCAACAGGAAGCTGGTGTGGCTGCTAAACCAACCACCTGCATGCCAAGCATATGATACAGACCCTGATCTCTTCAGACACATTGCCTGTCAGTGATGTACACAATAAACAAAGATAGATCCAGGACAGGCTAGTCTGTTGAGTAGAGCTGATCTAGGTCTAGCCATGACCCCTTGCATTTCAGGAAATTCTCAGGGATGTTGTAAAAAAGTACAGTTTATAAGCTACCTCTTAACCTCCAGTAAAATAACCACATTATGCTTGTCCCCAGGAGCTAACTCCAGGATCTGTATTTCTTCCTGCAACATTTGGAGGCTAGAACACGCTAAATGCTGTAGCAACCTTCTGATAGCAAGTCTCTTTGGTGTTAGCTCTGCACCTAGCACTTCGCCTCTGAGCACCAAAAGTTTCATGGCCACATTTACATTTGGATGATGAATCTTCATAACAAAATATGGTTCAATTGTCTCAGTCATAATAGTCATCTGGGATTTTGCTTAGTTTCACACAGCTCTTCAGAAACTCCAAAGACAGCCCGAAAGGAATTAGATTTGTGCAAACCAAGATATCTGAGGGAAAGAGCACAAAATGATGTGCATGTCTCTCCTCACACTACATATGGACATGATAAAGGTGCATATAACTCAGGTGGATAGAAACAGAATGGTAACACTTTTCTAATTTTTGTTGCTCCTTATAATTCATATTTTGTTTCCCCATTACGTTAATTAAGAATACATAAGCACATCCTTTTTGAAAGATCTATATTTAACTTGTACTTCTGGGTTAATAATTCAGGTGACTTATGTCTCAAAGCAAGGGGTTTGAAAAGTGCATCTATTATGAATATTTAGACAGATTCCCTCAAGTTAACTCAGGCAGGCACTGCAAAAAAACACAGTAAGGACAGGTGAAGCACAGTAAGGAAGAGCAAAACATTCCTTTGCACTCAATAACTGAGGACCAAATAGTAATATCAGTATTTGTAACAGACCAAAACCTTCCTTATATATTGAATATCTCTTTTCTTTTAAAGTACTGAAGGCTATCTTATTTAAGAATTTAAGGACCAGCACATTCACAGATGCCAGTATTCATGAACATACAACCCTCCTGACTGACTGAGCTTTGAATTCTACCCAGAAAGTGGAAAACCTGGTAAAACACAGTGTAGTGAATCAGTCAACATACATTTATTTCTATGAACATTAAAAGACTAGGGGACCCTGACAGAGAAAAAGAGAATTTAAAAATGAAAGCAGTAATAAATAAGAGCAAAGATAAATCTAGCAGTATCCTATTACAGTAAACCAATTTGCAGACCAGTGATGAAAAATAGCCAAAGATGACACATACAACCCTAGCATTCATTCTAAGGCCTGTCAGTAAGAAAGGGGAAAGTTTTTCATTCTTTTGTCATTTGCCCTTTCTTGCAAAAGATGAGCTGTTAGATACTGATAGCAGGTACATTTGTATCAAAAGTACCCCGAAGATGATATTAACAATAACCTCCATATGCACCCACACACAATGACAAACCTTTTAGCATTTTTGGCCAGCCATAGCAAATGCTGGAAAAAGAAACAGAAGATAATTCGAATGAAGCATAAACGTGGACTTCAATAGACATCAGATTTTGAACATAGGGACTGTGCTTGCTAGCCTACATGACTCACATACCAGGATCAATACACCCCATATCTCCAGCGCCTTAGAAAATCAATTAAATGCAATCTCAAAGGCCCAAGAGAGGGTCTAAATGATCATCACTATATCCAGAATTATTCAGCTGGTCATTAACCTACACATAGCAACTTCTTCAATTACTTAGGGTATTTATAGACATCTAAAAGTTCAGGAGAAAACAACAAAGACAAAAGAGATAAAAAGTAAGGCAATAATGCAAAGTGTTATTACTAAATCTTTCATCTTGGTGAATGAAACAGAAATAAGATTACTTCAGTTTTGCAATTCAGTATCAAAATACACACATTCCCAAACTTCATGAGAAAATAGTGGAAGACAAGGAAAGTGGAATCACCCATGAAATTATGACAATGTAAAGAAGGCAGATAAGAGGTTAGAGAAAATCTCATACGATGATGAGCCCATAAGGATTAGGGAGAGATGGTAACTGGCATAGCCAAGGTAGAGAAAGAATTTGAAAATATTTATAAAACCTTGTGTACTCTAGAGTAACATTCAAGTTAATAATAGAACAGAGAAGACAATAACTACCTCAAAGACCTACCTTCATTTAAAAACAGAATATAAATAAATTCTCATTATTAGTACTGCAGAAGAGAAAAGTGAGGCTTCTACAAGGTTTTTATAATGTGCACATTCATTTATTTATTCAACGAAATCGAACAAGGAGGAGTAACTCAAGTCTTCTTTATTAGCAGCTTGGATGATTTAGATGCCTAAAGAGGAGGGAAACTGGAAAAGCTGTTCTCCATAGGAGCTGATTTTATTAGTAAATATTGACACAGAGATTCTTGCCATTATGTTTGACAAATAAAGACAAGTGAGTATGTCAGCATTATGTGCAGCCGAATAAAGATTTATAGTTTGCTGACTTTCTGTGCAGTACATTAAAAAGACCTTTGTGCAACACAAAATTTTCAGGGGAATAAAGGACTTTTGGGTTATTTTAGGCTCTGTATCCATGTCGACAAATCATGCACTGAGAAGAGGATGATAAGCTACTTTTTATTCAAAAACATATTGGTATACATATATGTGTAGCAAATACAAATGTATTCTTGCCTAAAACAGAAAAAAAAAAATCTCTTGACTGAGCAGAATGGGAAGCATAATATGTGGTTTGCAGAAAATAGTATCACTGAGGATTTTAATTTCTACCTTACTTAAGCCTTGCAGTGTCACTGTTGTATTAGGGGTGGCTGAATGAAGTTACACAAACTCCAATCTTCTCAGAAGGCATATAGTAAAGTTTATTAGAGAGCACACCTTTTTACAGACTGTTTTGATACAGCTGGACACGATTGGTCCTGTAATTAACACCCCTCACCGCCATTGGCTAATTAGAAACAACACCCCTTTGAAAACATTGCAAAGCAACAACACACAAACACCAGGTGCAAGGGATTGTTTTTAATTCTTTCACCTGAGCTTTCTCACAACTCCTCAGAGTAATGCATGGGAAAGTTATGTAACTTTCTCTCTCACAAGCCTTGCTGTTGTAAAATTTCTCTCTGACCAAGAAGTCAGCATCCACATTGCAGAATTTATGTTTTAAAGAGTGAAATTATCTTAAGTCGATTTAAGTTAATAAAAAGTACCTGGCAGAATGCTCTCTGTTCCTATTCAAGGCATGTATCTGAACTACAACAACTCTTACTGAAGTAAAATCTTAGGTCTTACTACATGAGGAACAAATATTGGATCAGACCAAGATCACAGTTTTAAGCAAATAGTTTCTAGTTTTTTTAAACATCCTTGTTCTTGAAAGCAATAACATGTGTGTTAGATCTCAGTTCTGAATCAATTCCCATTTTACTGCAGGTCTCCTAGTCACTCACACTATCACAGTGGTAGGTCATCCAAATCTGCCTATAAACCAGGCAGTACCCAAACCCAAAATTTGTTGTTTGAGAACAAATCACATCATGTTTCTCTCCTGCCACCTGAGACTGTCCTCCAGCAACATCCTAGGAAGTCCTCTGTCCTGTTGAATTTCTAGCTGTTAGGCAGCATACAGTTAGTGTGACAGGATTTTTCAGAAGAGAAGCAAGAACTGTAACCAGTTCAATTTTGAAATCTACTTGACTTACCAATCAAAATATTTATAACACAGAACACCATTAAACTGTTCTTTTAAAGTCATGTTAGGTACTAACCCAAAGAATGTGAAACTTTTATGTCTCCAGATAATTAATGTGGCTGATATTTCAAGAATGAATAATATGATGTTTTGGAAAAAAGTTATTCCGACAATAAATAAGGATGTTCTTTCCTAACCTTCCCATGCATGAGAAAGAGGCATTGACATTATTAATTTGCTTTACTATTCCTGACTAATACCCCATACCCCTACCAGCAAAACAACAAAATTATAATCTATTGACTTAATGAATTGTTAGTGAAAATTAGGATTTCATTTTATTTTTATAATAATTTATTCTGTGACATGGATGTTCATTAATATCTTCTTCTGACAAGTGATAGATACAAGCACAAGAATTGGTTTAATGATGCCCTTTCACTGTGAATATTCCAGTCATGAAAATTTTAGTCAGAGCTAGCAAGTACTTTTGACAAATTCAGTGTATCCACATACAACTTAGTAAATTCTGTTAAAATTACATTTGACATTATCAAAATGTACTGCTTTATTTTAAACAGTTGTAAAGACCAGGTTCTTTGAGAGCAGAGCTCTGCCACTGCACATCTCATTCAAATGTCTGTCTACATGAGCCTGGAGGCTCTCTGCTCTGCATGCAGTGCACAAAAATCCCCATCAAGGTGAAGGGTAAGGTGTGCCTAGTCATTTACAACAGAGAAACATGATCTGGTACAATAGGATCACCACATTGAGATGCCAGAGCTGTGTCCAGATTACATGCTTGGCTATGGAAGCAGCACCCTGGTGGTCACAGGAGTGAGACAGCCAAGCAGTATGACTTAAATGCAGCACTGCACAAACTCAGGTGAGCAAGAGCCCCTTGCATGCTGGGTATGCAGCATGCAGTGCTGTGATTCACCAAAGTCCATGCCGGAAATAGGGCATGAGAACAAAGCTGAAGCAGATAACTGTTTAAAAACTTAACCCAGTAGCCTGTACTTCCTGTTTTAAAGGAGAATCCCAGCTTTAATGTGTCAAAAAGGTTTTATCAAGAAAGTTGGCAGGTAGTTCAGGATTTTATAAAGAAAGTGTTATCTTTCTGGGGCTAGGCTGTCCAAAGTTGCTCTGTGGGCCTTTAATTCAGTGGGAGAACTCAAAAAATGCAGAAATATGATCAGACCAGTGCTGAGAATTTACAGAAATTTCACTGAATTTTTTTAAGCAAAGCTTAATAGCCATGAATTCATTCACTGTCAAGGCTATTTAGAAAAATTAGTGTCTTTGCAAAGTGAGGCCTTTTCTGAAGCTGTCACAGACCATCCCAAGCCTCCTGGACTGAGGTCTTGCTCCCAGTTGCACAAAGATGCTCTGGCTAGTTCACCAGCAGTTTCTATATGCTTCAACCATACTTTCAAGTTGAAGTTTAATGTCAACTTGAAATGAAAACACAGATTTGACAAACAACTGATTAGGTCAATGTACCAAGTGAAGCCAGTTAAGCTTTCTACCAAGTATTTTCTAGAAATTCTGTAGCCTGTTTTCTGTTACACACATAAGCACAGAAACATCACAACTGTGTCTGGAGAACATTTTGTTCTTTTTATGAGATTCTGGTCTTCCATTTAGTTTATCCAGCTCCATCTATCCTTTTTACTGCTGTAGTCTGAGACATTACAAATACCTGAGAAGATGGGACTAGGAAAGGCAGTATCATCTTTAGCAATAGAATAGCAGACATAAGTTTCTGTGATTTTATCTTTTTCTTTTCCAGTGAGTAAATGTATGTGGTTCTTTGCTTTTCAGTGAAGATTTCTTTTGCCTTTCATTTTAGAAAGTTTCCCTTACTTCATTTTAAATCATATTCACAGCCCTGAAAGCTTCAGTTAGAATAGTTGTGCTCATCTGAAGCATTCTCTTTGATCAATGGCAATGATGAAATTACAGAAAACTTTTTATAAATTGGCATTGCATGTGAAACCATAATTTTTATTATATTAATGCAGAGCAGGAGATCCCGCTGCTTCCCTCCCCTGCTGAGCAATGTTGTTCCTAAGGTAGAAAGCGTGAAGCATTTTTTTTACTATTCTTTCCAGTTACATTAAGAGGAGGCAATAAAAAAAAAAATGCTACTTTCATGATCTTGTTTCACATTCCAAGAAAGAAACCTAGAAAATTCCTCAGCCTAGGCTATATTACAAATAAATAATACATGCAAGATATATGAGAAACACCAGAAACAAACCAGAACTGCATTGTCTCAGAATATTTTTATTAACATAACGTACAAACATAGCTCTTCCCCATCATGATCTCACATCATTCCAGTATTATAAAGCAACACATAAAAATGACTATCAGAAAGAAACATTGGGGTGAATAAAACATTTTTGGAATTACATCCTACCTACTATACCAACCTCCTTCCTCCAGGTTTGGTGTGATATGTGTGGTATGTAAACAAAGGAATCTCTTTTTTCAGTGCTATTCTGGGAAGAGTGTCCAGAGGTGATAAATCTGTGCAGGGTTAAAGCAGGAGGCCCACCTCTGGTACACATCAAGGTAGGGAGGGGGTGCACAGCAGGTTCTGGGAGTCACCAGTTTCCTCCTCCAGACAGTGTCACATCTCTGCACCTACAGCTCCCACTGCTTGGAGTGGGTCAACAACGGGTGAGAAGACATCACTCATTTTTCTGATGGTGTCTTTTTCATCATCCCTCAGGGCTGCTATGCTTTCCCCCAGGAATGTGCACACACAGAAGGGATGACTAGCACCATCCAGATGTCACTTTAACACATCCTTGTTCTCTACTGACGAGGCCACACCTTGGATTAAAACCCACTGCATCTGAAAGGACTCCAATGTTTGAGCATGATAATTACAAGTTACGTCAGGGTGAAGACTTCCATTACATGTGCACAACAAGGATCAACAGATACTGACATCACCTCTGTAACTGCTCAAAATGAAGTAATTGCTTGGTCCAATTATTTCTGAGGCTTGGAAGAAAGACTTTTCGTGGTGCATTTAATCAATTTCATCCATTATATGCCTTCACAGGCAGGTAAAACAACAAAATTAGTTGACCAAGCACCAGAAGGACTCAGTTTTTCCCCAAGAGAAATAGATAGCCATCGCTCATACAAATCTTACAGTCAAGGAGACTATGATTTGGTTTCAAAAGTGGTCTTGAGCTATGAACAAACTGTTTCAATTATAATTTCCAAGCAGATGATAAAGCTAAAACAAAAACTGTAGTACATATAATACCATATAAAGCTGTGGGACTGCAGAAAAAACATTTATAAAGTGTTTTCAGAAATATTTTTATATGGGATTATGTTACACTAAGGATTAAAAAAAACCTAAAGATTTCTCCATAGAAAAGTTTATGGCGTCACCTGACTGAGAAGCTGCACAAAGAGCCAATAATGGTCACCAATTGGGAAACAGAGGCAGATAATTAAGGAAAATAATTCCTTGAGTTTTCTGTTATCATTTATTAGAAAGTAACTCTACTTAAGATGATTAAACCAGAAAATAATTTTCAGCAGTAGAGCAACCTGTAAATTGTAATGATACATTCACTATACCCTGGTTTTGAGTAGTTTTGAGCTGAATTTTTTTCTTGGGTGAGAAATCCCTGAGCCCTTCAATAGAGAATGTAAAGGAGAGGGCTCTTCAGCCAAATATGGTGAACAAACACTAAGTAAAAGAAGCTTATGTAATGCGGAAAAGAAGGTGTAACTACCAGGTCAGCAAGAAAATAATATAAAGATTAAACTGCCTTTATGTTGTTTAGCCAGACACTCACCATAAAAGGAATTGATGTAGCAAGTATCTAATACAGCTCCGGTTTTGATTCCAGTTCAGCAAAGCATCAAACTAATTCTTACATTTAAACACATGCTTTAACACTTTGCTGTGCTTTGGCTATTTGGATTCATATTTTCTCCTGCCACATCCAGTTTTGCAAACGTGCTGACACCTATGCCACATCTTTTCCAAACTAAGCCAAAGACAGATTTAAAATTAGTAGTTTTGGTTTTAAGTGTAATAGCCACAGAGGTAGTTTTGTAGTCAGGTCCATGTTTGGATGTAAGTATCATCAATAGGCAGAAAAAAAAAGTAAAGATTTTGAGAAACCATAGATAGCATGGAAAAAGGCAAAAATTAGAGTTTCTTGTTCAGAAGAAAATGTAAATAAGTGCTTTGTTTTGTGGGCTTAATTTGGACAATGCCAGTGTCTTAAATTTAGGCACAGTCTGATGTATTTCTGGATGGAAATTTTCTATATGAAAGTTGAATTTCAGACAATTATACAAAAATATTTCCACCCATAATCTGCTAGATACTGGCATTTAATGTTTTCTCTTTCTTTGAATTACAGCTAATGGGTCTCATGTCTAGACACTCTGTGCAGAATCCACCTATTTGATCCTGTGCTGTAATTCACATTCCCAGAACCGAGCTCAATGCTCCCACAAAAGTGAACTCTGCCTGGTGAAGCCTCTGTGCACAGCTAAAATCCAGATCTTTACTTCAAAATTAAATTTTACAGCACTGACATTTTCATTATGATTTATAGCAAAGTAGTTCTTTTTAGAATCAAATCAACAATTCACCAGGTAGTACAGATACCTCTTTCTTTTATGCTACAGTTTTCATTGGATTTTTCATTACACTGTTTCAGGAGCTACTCTGTAAAACCTTTTGAAGCTTCTGCTTATATATGAAAATATCACTCAAGACTATTTTGACTACCCACTCTAAGAATCATCTTCATGTAAAAGAATATTAGGATCTTAGAATAGTTAACAATATGGACTAGAAGACATATTTTTCTGAGCCATAAAATCATAAAATGGTCTGAATTGTAAGGAACCTTAAAGATTATTTAGTTCCAGCCCACTGTGCTTTGAGCAGGGACACCTCCTACTAAATCAGGTTGCTCAAAGTTCTGTCCAAACTGGTCTTGCAATCATTGAAGAAAATTTAATTAAAATGAACAAGTGTAATAAGTAAAAAGTATATTCTCTGCATCCATTTTGACAGGTGACTTTATGAATCGTAATATAGCAGACTGATCTGATTAATGTATTATGTACTGTGGGAATAGGAAGACAATACTGTAGCAACTGAGGGTCATATTTAAGTTTCTATTTTTACGTGTATTTGAAGTTGATTGTAAAGAATAGTAACCAAATAATCTGTCTGGTTTAGGGAATAATCAGCAGCAATTTATATCACTGGAAATCCCAAAGGATTCATGATGAGTCAGTGTCTCAACCTGGGCTGCTGTTCACAGGGTATTCTGCAAGTCTAGCATCCATTATGCTCACTCCCGGAGGTTTCCCAGGATGGATGGGGACCAGGAGAAAAATGTGAATGTTGCTGCATGGTGGCTGCCTCTCCCCAGACACCCTCCCTCCCTGGTGTAGGCAGCACAGAAGACAGCCATACTGCAAACTCAGCTCTAGGAGACAGCCTCAGTCCTGCAGCTGCCCAGAGCCCCAGGGAAGG
Source organism: Nicator chloris (assembly GCA_013400495.1). Lineage (NCBI taxonomy): Eukaryota > Metazoa > Chordata > Aves > Passeriformes > Pycnonotidae > Nicator > Nicator chloris. The sequence goes on from WAAE01021586.1 coordinate 59,718, forward strand.
GCGGCAGCCCTGCTCCACTGAATGGACTAGCATATGCCCATGTTCATGGTCCTGCTCCTGCCATAGAGGGAACATAAAGGAGCATGTGACCCTTTTCTGCCACTCAAAAATGTTGATACTTTCTTGGCCAAAAGGCTGGCCATCACAGACTTCGAGCATTTCCACTAAGGTGTGTAAAATATACTGCTGAAATTTGCAGCTTGCTATCAACAATTATTAATCACTGATTATCTCTTTATGGTTTATCTTATCTATAAACCATTTATAACCTTAATAATCCAAGATGCTACCTCCAAATCCATGCCACCAAAGGAGAAGAATCTGCTTCATCAGTAATGCACAGGAGAAGAGAAAGCAAAGCCCTACTTACAGCTGGATAAACTTGGCAATCATCATCATAATTGTCATTCTCCTCCTCCTCCTCCTCCTCCTCCTTCTTCTTCTTCTTCTTCTTCTTCTTCTTCTTCTTCTTCTTCTTCCTCTTCCTCTTCTTTCTTCTTCTTCTTCTTTCTTCTTCTTCTCCTCCTCCTCCTACTTATGCTGGCATCAGGCTGTTTTTTATTAACATTTACAAAATCAGTATGTTTACAGGCTGTTACCAATTACATGGTGTTGCTACAATGTCACTACCCTATACATATCAAGCAGACCTCTTGTTTTGGGAGAAGGTAAAACATACAAAATGCAAAGGGATGACTACTTAGACATAGTATAAATCTTTCCATTATAAAAGCTACTGTGGATGACCAGGTCTGCAAGGCTCCATAAATTGTTTTATTGAACTGTCCTTGCAAGAAGATAGTAGTATCTGTTATCATTTACCAGATAAAATGTTTGAACACCTTGTAAGGGAGGATGAAGATATTTTGCAAGAGGGATCATTAAGACACGACTATTTTTAGAAACAGACATAACATTACTCTATTCTCTTTCAGTCAGCCCTGAAGCATGGTTAATTCTTAAAATTTGCTGTGTGTAAGTCTAAATATTTATTATATTGTTCTATACTTCATCAAAAATCATGATAGGAAAGACTTCCAATGCTTGATGTGAATTGTCTCATGTAAAACATCTGGTTAGTTCTGTTTGCAATAAACGAAAATCTCCAAATTCAAATAGCCCTGATCTGTTTTATGTCAGTTGCTTATGCCTTGTATGTACCCTGAGCAGCTTCTGAAAGTAAAAACATAAAACCTCCCATGTCCTCTCCCTAATTCCTGTATCACCTGTCTAGTTTTCACAACAAGATTTCTGTTATAATACCTTCAATCCAACTGCCAAATTAATTTCCTTACAACTAACTTTTAGCTCTGGTCTAGCCCTCTTTTACAAAACAGCATGCAGTGGTGTACCTTTGGTTTACAGACACTTAGAGTTGAGTCTTCTGAGGCTTTCTGAAACAACTATTTGCATTAAAATACACTAAAATGAAAAATGACAGAACTGGGACTAATAACATCATTTGGACCAGTTGTGCCACAGTGTGATGCCCAAAGGAATTAAGCATTCATTACTTTTAAATAAATTATTGAAGCTCAGTTCATCCAGAAGTTATGAAAGAAATTACAGTACTTGAGTACTTGCTATATATAAGGACTGTTATAACCTTTACTTGACTGCAGTCGATAAATTTGATGACTACATTCTGATTACTTCTGAGTTTGAACAGAATCAATGGGAAAGGACTGTTGCCTGTAATGCTCTGAAGAATTCTTCCAAGGAGGGAAGAAATAAAAAATAATTAAGAACTTGGAGATTTCAGCAGCCACAAGCAAAAGCACATGTTAAGGGGGTAATTTTGCCAAAAAACAATGTGCCTGAAGTTGCTGCCAGTTACAGCTGTGACTGAGCATCTCTGCAGCATTGATGCTTTGCATGGGGCACTGCATTCAACATCTGGATGTCTGCAGGGTTACCCAGCCTCTGCAGCACAGGGACAGAGCCCATTGTCCAGCAAAGCATGCATGGGAGCAAGGTTACTGTCGTCTGCTTAAAACAAGGAACAGTTATGGTGAAACCCCTTGCAACGTCAGTGAAGAAGACACACTATTCCAGAAAGAGGTTAGCAACCAAACAGTGTGAGAGCAGTGACAGTTTGGTCCCTTATTCATCATGAGGGAAACTTGAATACTGAATAAAAGTCAAACTTGTTGATGTGGTCATACTTCTAAAGATATGTAGGAATGTGTGTGTCCTGGAGAAATAAAAATCAGGGACATGTCTCTGGACGGGGTCCATACCTTTGCAGAAAGTGGTATGACACCTTTACACTTTGGCCAGAAATTATTAGAATTCAAAATCAGTTAAAAGGTAAGTGTGCCAATACTCTTTCCAATCCAAATTTTTCCTGATCAAAACATGAAAATAATTTTTGAAGTATAAACTGGAAAGTGTTAATTTTGATCAAAGGGGTTTGCATTGGTGTAACAGAATTTCTTAGAGCAAATGGACACGACGTGCTTTGAAGTGAGATCTGAGCTGCCCAAACTAGGGCCCCAATTTTGGGCCTATGCAGAGTAGATAAGCCTGTGGCACAGTAAGAATTTAGACTTAAAGTGTGTTTATGTATTAGGTGAGATAGTTATAGTGACTTTATGGTAGCTAACTTAAACTGACTTTGTTTACATTCCTTTCTATACTGTATACCAATGAGAAATCACCTGTAACTGTAAACTATCTGAAACTGTATTTAACCAGACATTTTGAGAGAATAAATCAGAATGTAGGATATCAGCAGATTGGTGTTGAGTTCTGCATTGCTCTGGTCTAGCTCCCAAAGTAAAAAGGATAGTCCCTGGTTTCGCATTGGTTATCTTTTTTCCAGTAGATAATTGTCCTAAACCAGGACATTATTTATTTTATAAATATATCTTTTAGAAAACCAGTAACATCATTATAATGTGGTTGATCTTGGAAACTGACAGCTATAATAGACTCAGGCATTGACACTTGTGAACTCCCAGCTATAAGTAATTACTCTGTATTTTTAAATTCTATTAGAACTAAGAAAAGGTTACTCTCTTTAGTCTGGAAATATTACACCCAAAGGAGAAGTTTAAACAGCAAGAATAAAACCATCAGGGTTTGTCCAAAGTATTCTCTGCACAAAGTATTCTAAACAAAGTATTCTTAAAAGCGGGTGATACATTATTTTATGGTGAGCTAAACAGTATGCAGCAGTAATGTGTCTTTATGAGTAAGTTTGTAGGGCAAAAATATCAATCACTTCATGTGAGCCATGAAGTAAACACTGAGCAAAATGACTACAGGGACTTCTGCATTAATTTGGATAAAGTAGGAAACTTCTGTTAAGTTACGCTCAACAAATGGCAGGAAAAGTGGTATTAAGTAACTGCTTTCTCTGTTGATCCTGAATCATGTGCAGAGGGCCATATGCAAGGCATAGATGCAGAGGTGGTGGAGCCTGTTTGACCCTGCAGAGCAGCAGTCCCCATGACCAAACACTTTCCTCTCCTATCAGGCTGCACAAGGGCAGGTCAAGCTGGTGAGATGCTGGCACAGACACAGTGACATATAAAGCAAGGTTAGCAGGTATCTAAAGAAACCTCAGAGAAAATGAAAAAAAAAAAAAAAAAGAATTATTTTTCGTTCTGTGGGAAGAACTTCCATGCACAGATCAACTGTGAATGAACCAGCTGGCAGGCAACAAACAGATCATCACATTTGCTTCTCTGCAGGCCATGGGCAGAGATAAGACATCCTCAGGGAGCAAATGAAAAAGCAATTTTTTTCCACAGACTCTCGGTGACACAATCATATGAGAGGTTTTGTCAGTAAACCAAGTTTCTCCACATTCAGTCATTGAGGCAGTGACGGCCAAACTCTGCTGAAGGTAGCCATTGAACTGTGGTAACATTTTTCGACCTGTATATTCCTTCATTCAATATTATTTTACCTTAAACACTTCTTGCATTTAATTTCTTAGATAGATTTCACTACTGATTTTGATATATTGAATACATTTCAATGTTTTTATATACCTACTCACTAATAAGAATGGGCTTTGAAGACATTCAAAGAAGTAGATCAGAATTAATTTTTAGAATAGGCTGATTAAACTAAACCAAATCATTTTGGGAGAATGTTCTTTTAACATGAAATAAGGTAAAGTGAATTAATTTGGCTTTTTTGTTGGAAATAGAACGTAGTAATTTCATTTCTGTATGATATACATCCATAGTGCAGTCAGACTGATCCACTATAAATTCTTACTGTTATTTAGTACAGGAAAAATTTCCTAATCTACCACTCAGTGCTAGGCCCAGAGAACTACTCTGTGCCATCAATCACCAAAAAGCTGTGTAGTACCAAACAGTCAACACGCAGGCAGTTTGATCATGTATCCCCTCTTCTTTTTAAAAGGCAGTAAGTAGTACTAAAAAGTACAAAGTTTTCTTTCATTCACTGATTTGTCTAAAAAAAATATGAGAAGGGTCATACTGAGCAGCAAGATTATTGTATCTTGCAGCATTGAGCAATGGAAGGCATTTAAAAGAGTATACTCCCTTCTGTGAAATATTCCATTCTGACCTTTAATCTGAAAGACATGGGAATAATTGTTAGAGATTGTAATTTACGTCTTTTCAGGGTATCACAAGAGTGCTGTCTGCACCCTTATTTGTGATTAGGCTGAGTTTCATCATCCCTCTTTTTCTTGGTTGTGGTGATAGAGGCAGGTGCATACAAGTCACATTCAGAGTCCTTACTCCTGTGATCAGTGAGGTAACTAATTTCTTTTGTAGTGGCTCAGGTGCTTTTCCTGAGCCTTTGATACTGAATGCAACTTGAACCCTTCAGAAACTGTCTTCCTCTAGTAGCTGTAGAGGCTTAGATTTTCAGTGACTACACAAGTCATCAAATACTGTCTGCACACAGTTATTCTGTAAGATAACTCAAAATTTAAGCCTTACTTATTTTGATAAGCACTGGCCCACTAATTCAATTCAATTACTTAAATTACTTAAATTTAAAACCATAACTAACCATTGCTATCTATATGTCAGCCATTATGGCTGTTTCCTTGTCTAATTATAGAGAGAAACCACTTAGAAATTGTTATATTAATACTTGTGACTACTAATAGTTGAAAAATTGAAACTGTATATCCAACGGACTTTTTTGTTAACCTGGGCCAAGCTATTTGTAGTAAATATAAATAATGAGGTTGGTGTTTTCCCTTTTCTTATTGATTTATTATATAAGTGGGCCCTTGTAAGAAGATAGCTATCACCCTGTGAATGTCAGAAATAAAAGCAGGGAATAGACAAATGATACACTGTCTCTCCTCCTCAACACTCTGACTCACTGTCCTAGGTTACAGTGT
>WAAE01021590.1:0-37111 GCA_013400495.1 Nicator chloris
TATATGTATGTATGTGTATATTTTTGTGATAATCCTAATAAACAATAATTAAAGGAAATCTGTTAAATATTAAACTAAGTACAGTCTGAAATTCATTATCAATAATGCTTTTTCATTATGTTTTCCAGGAGCTTGATCTGTAAAAACTGGATAACAAAAAAATATCTAGGAGGAACAAGGTTAAAGGAATATGATTTACAAGCAAGTCAATGTACGGGGGGAAAAAATCTATAAAAACTCTATCTTTTTGATGACATTTTGACATGGAAATTACTGTTAAATCAATTCAAAAGCCTTGATGAAAACCACTTTGAAATCGAGGTGAAGAAGTTTTCTGTTTCTGAGGTGGATCAGAGTCCATCTCTGTTAAAATCAGTGAAAGAGGGACTTAAAGAAAAAAACCACATTTTTATTAATAATGTGTTTAGTGAACCTGATGTTTGGAAAAAGAGAGAACAGTTGTGAGACACCAAGACTCCTTTTGTAAAACATGATAAATGTATTTTTGGTCTAGTCACAGACCTAGTGTTAAAACACCAAATACTTCTATTTCATCAGTGGTTCAGTAAAACTTATTGATTCCCTGCAGATGGCAGCTGTTGTTCTCTAAGCTGGCAAATTACAAAACTTCTTTCTCTATTATCATTATTTCTTCATACCTTAAATAATCGAGAAACTGCAAAATTATCTTTATGTAGTCTCCAACACTTTGAGAAAAATAAAAGGAATTTCATTTCACTTCATATGTTTAAGCTATTCCTTACTCGAGGAGCCACATCTCCAGTCCTTGCCCTGCTGTTTTCAGATGCAATGTCAAGCTTTCCTCCAGTTTTATTTATTCATTATCCTAAGCATTAACTAGGAAATCCATTTTGGAGTTCAGTGTGCTGCCCACTAATTTCAGGAGAGTCCTAATTTTCAGCAGTTCTCAGTCTTGCACAGGATGATGATTTTAATACTCATACTACAACCACTGAAAGATGATAAAGTCTTTTAGCAATCACTCTAGACTGTTGGTCTTTTTTTTTTTTTTTTTTGGCTGAAGAGAAAGAGCACGGCCTGAAGTACTAAAATTAAATGTTTAATGGATTTTATCTCACCCAAGTAATATCAAGCCATAAGTAGTTATGAAAATACCTCCTTGAAGTATGGAATATTATGATGCCCGAAGCTGGTGGTACTTCAGTTGTTCAAAATGTCAAACATGGTTTTTCTTCTCATTTGCACCTCAAAACACAGCTCAGGGAGATAAATCTTTCTTTTTTGGGGTTTGGGTGTCTCTTTTCCAGGCACTCATGAGCACTGCTAATTAAACTGTGGAGGTTTTCACAACTGCTACTAACGAGCAAGTGGAGGAGGAATCGTTTGCAGGACAATTTGCCTTGTGAACTGCAGAAAATTTATTTCTGTTGCTCCTGAATTCATGAAGCAACTGCTCTGTCAGCTGAGCCTGACTTCTGAGTCATTTCTGAGGGACGTTGGAGCAGGAGCAGCTGCTCTTTGGGTGAAAACGTGAGCACTCTGGGTTCTTCCTCTGTTGTAACTTCCCTGCTGGGAGCTACACGCTGGGTTTTTAGGGAGGTGGATGCTGCCTGAGCTGATGCTGTCCTGTCCCTCCTGGATCTCATGGACAGAGTTGACATTCCCAGCCTTTATTACCACCTGTTCTGCACACAGCAGGCCAGTGTGGGTTGTATCACTTCAAAGTGACATAATTGGGAACTACTGAGCAGAATCCTGCTGCTTTTTCTCATGGAATCACAGAATGGGTTGGCTTGGAAGGGCCCTTAACGACCATTCAGTTCCAACCCCCCTGCCATGGGCAGGGACACCTTCCACTGTCCCAGCTTGCTCCAAGCCCTGTCCAACCTGGCCTTGGACACTTCCAGGGATCCAGGGGCAGCCACAGCTTCTCTGGGCACCCTGTGCCAGGGCCTCACTAGCCTAGGTTTTAATTTCTTGATACATTCCAAATACAATATTCAGAGGTCCTGAGGAAAAAATTAGTCCTTCCCTACAGTGAATAAGATTGATGAATTCTTTTCCCCCCGTAGCTTCAGAGTTCCTTCCACAAGCATAGGGAGGAAACCATCTCATCAAGGAGTGGGTTACGGATTTCCTGAGGGCCAGGGGTGTACTAATCATGTTCAGTATGATACTGAGAGGAATGACAAGATTTGTCTTTACAAACAAGCACTGGGTCTGCTGGTAGATAAAACTGGCACTGAGAGATAAAAGAAACAATGAGAAGGATTCCACTGATGGATGAATGGAAAAGATATTTGCCTCTACAAACAAACTGTAGGTTTCTCAATCAGTGAAATTGGATATTGAAAGATGAAAGAAACAATGGGGAAAACCCATAAATCCCATAAGAATTAAAAATTAAGGGGGTTATACATTAAAAGGGGAATCTTAGGTATCAGGCATTCCGGGAAGTCTGTGCCTCTCAAATACCTCAGCCAATGGGGAGAGAGAGAGGGAAATGTGGCTGGGAAATTGGGATAAAAAGGAGGCTGAGTCCTCCAGAAATTGGAGAGACCCCAAGGGAAATGCCCCATGGCCTCTCCCTTTATTCAAATAAAGTAAAAGGACTCCTCTGTCTCCTTTTTGGACACAAACCTCTGGCGTTTGTGGAATAATTTTCCTAACAATACTAAGGACTAAATCAATTTAAAGTTGTGGTGTGGGAGGCACAATCCTTAATGCAAAGAGGTGATATCTAAACAAAGAGGACACACAGAGAAAAGAAAGGGTAAACACTGTAACTAGAACAAGCAATGCAATGGCAGTAAGTGTCACATTGGTCCATTCAGGAAGTGAGAGAACGCTGAGAGCAAGGATGTGCTCAGGGAGAGCACAGCTCTGTAATCTCACCACTGCCTGCACCAAGTTTCTAACCAAATGTTTAGTTTTCAGAGCTGAAGGATATCTCACACTGAGACAACCAGGGCCTTGACAGAAGCCAGGGGCGTATCTGACCTGAGATGGCAGCAGCTGTCCAAAGCTGTGCTCACCCTGCTCTGAGCTGCGAGATCAGAGCTGCTTTGTCAGCCCTCAGAGCAATTTACACTTCCAAGGTAGGGTTTTAGCTCAGGGACTTCATATTCGATTGGTTTAACGTCAGTTCCAATCATCCCTTCCCGTTATGTTCCCTCCTTCAATGCCAACCCTCACTGCGGTGTCAGCCACGGACAATTGATCCCTTCTGTTTGAACTCCAGCTTGGTTGCTCTGGAGAGCAGCAGTGAAACCTTGTGAAAGGAGTGTTATCTGAGACAGCAGGGATTAGAGGAGGCAGTGCTACATCCTGAAAACTGCAGGACCTCAGCTGCTGTGGAAATGTCAGGAGGCTTCTGCAGAATATTGCTCATTTCTTCAAGAAGACTGGATTCAAAGTCTCTCTTTGGAACTGAGTCCTTTGTTGAGGCTGGTTTTGGGATCACTCGCTCACCAATACAGGTAGACACACAAATGACAAGCTTAGGGCTTCTACATGCTGCAAAAAAACATCAGCAGGAAACAAGACTCTGTTCCTAGGATTCCTGACAACCTGCCATCGCTCAGCATGCCGAACAGGCCACCTCTGGGAAAAATTGGTTTGCAACGCTGAAATTTGCAATAAGCTCCAGTCAATGCTGTGTAACAGAGTAGTTTAAAGCATGGCAAACATTTCAGAAGAGCTTTCACAGGCTCCTCTGTGCTCACAGGCAGTTACCAGTTTGTAACTCATCCTAACAGAGATCCCTGTGGTCATAATTGCTGGTTTTCAAGATCTGAGAATCCCAAACATCTCCCTGATTTGCCCAGTGCCATCATCCTGTAATTATGTTAATAGGAAAGACTATTTTTTCAATGCCATAATGAACATCTGCAGATTACAGTGGTGGGTTTCTTCTTCAATGTAAGATACATGGGATACTTTTCCAAGTACCATGGAAAAATAGATTTTGTTCAAGTCTAGAATGTCTGCAATGAGACAGTTGACCCCTCTTCCTGTCCAGCAACATAAGTGGATTAAAAGAATTAAAAAGGATTCTTTCATAAGATTAATGATTGTAGTCCACTAAAAGTGTCCTAAATTATGATGGTTTTAATTTAGAAACTTATATTTGTTCTTCCTTTTCAAAATTTATTTTTGCTTCAGCTGGCTGAATGGTGCTTTAAACACGTAAGGAAACAATGAGCTTGTGTAACCTGTTCTCATCACATATAGATCACTGGGAAGTTACTGAAGGCAAAAAAAACCAGCTCAGCACCACAAAGCTCTCCTTAAAAAATGAGGGGGAAAAAAAAGAAAAAAAAATAGTGAACAGATGGAATTAATTTACTCGAACCTTTATTTTTTTTGCTTTCCAGTGTGAGTTAGACACCCAAGGCTCTCCTAAGTATTCACAGAGAACTGGGCAATTTTAAATCATGACTCACCAGACCTCCTTTACACACCTGCATCAGGAGCTGACTCATCTTCATTTGGGGAGACTCACTTGATTCCCAGCAGATGGCCAGGAATCCTGGAGAGATTAGCCCTGGTGTAGATGTTTGCACTGCTCATGTTCACACACAGTCTGTGTCCTTTCTTCAGCAGGAGACTGATTGCAAAGCTGAGATTCCCACCATCCAGATTTTCATGTTTTGTGAAAAAGGCTGAGAAGAAGACAGCTGAGAGACTAAGACGAGAAAATATTATTTTTTAATTTTTTTTTATATTGTCTATTTATATTGACTCTTCTGGTCACTTGTAAATAAATCTCCTTTCCTCCAGAAATTAAGTGAAAGTTCTTCCATAAGAACATTCCCCTCCCTCCTGTGGAGCAAATCCAGTTTATTGGAAACATTTTAAATATCAAATAATTGAACTGTTGCTCTTGGTGGTCAACTTGGGTAGACAAAACTCCACAGAAAGGAAGAAGTAGTTGTTATAGGAAATTTCAGTCTGTGTTGCATTAGCTTTAAACACTAGAAAAGTCCAGTAGCAACTACTCTCCACCAATTACATTTACTCCAAATTGATCAACCAGCTCTGTTGAGAGTTTATACTGAGCTTCTCCCACATTATCCATTCTAATCTGGTTCTAGGAAACCAACAGCAAAGTGAACAAAGTCTGTTTTGGAGACTAAGTAGATGTAGAGAAAGGATAAGGAATATTTTGCTATTCCTTGGATCACACTTGGAGCAGGAGGTCCAGAAGAGTCTGCAGGCTCTGCCTACTCTGCACAGCACACAAATTCTGAAAAATACAACAGGGCTTCCATAGCATCATCAGCAAACTGAGTCAAATTTAATCCAAATATTTCCAACAGATCCTCAGTTCTGAGATTCAGGTGTTAGTTTAGAAGGCATGGAACTGAAGTTGTGGGTGTTTCAGTGCTCTTAGACATTTCCTTGGCTTTGCTGGTGGATTGAATTCCACCTTCACAGAGGAAAAACTAGAACACACTGGAAAAAGGAGAGATGGTTCTCATGTTAGATGGACAGTTCAGATAATGAGGGCAGGGAAAAAATGGGCAAGAGTGTCTCGGAGGTGCTATTCTACTTTAATTCAGTTAATGAAATGGTATAATGAACACAGCTTTAACAAAATCTTTTAACCAATGTCGTCTCTTCAACCATCTGGTCTGACATTGTAGAGTTTTCCTGCACTGCAGCCATGTAAGATGGTGGTACTTCCCATTTTCCAGAAGCTTCTTTAACAAATGACAGGAAGAGAGACATTTCTATCAAAATACTGATTAGACACACTGTTGTCCCAGATGCCAGAACAAATCTGAGAGTTGTTTCAAGCTTTTGGCATCTGTGACCACAGGTTTGGTGTGATAGCAGCATATTCACACATTTGCAGCTGGGCTTCTCAATTCCAACTTCTCCACACTTAAAAAACATCATATAATCATGTTGTCTTTTAACCTCAGTTCTAAAAACACCTATTTTGTTTTCCAAAATCACATGATAGCCCTCACAGAGTCACAGAATGGTTTGGGTTGGAAGAGACCTTAAAGCTCATCTCATTCCACACCTTCCACTAGACCAGGTTGCTCAGAGCTCCATCCAACATGGTCTTGAAGACTGAGTCTGGTCCCTAAAACACCCCTATTAATCTCTAGGCATAAATTAAAGGGGGGTTTACACACCCTGTGATCATCATTGATTTGTCAAAAGAACAGCCCAAAGCATTCTGTGATTCTGTTATTATGTGATTAAAAATTAGCTGAAAATGCTGAAGGTGGCCTTTTGTGAGGGAACAGAGAGAGCTGCAACCAGGAACAGGTGCAGGGGATGGCAGATAGTAGAAAGCTATAAAAGCTGGCAAGTGTCACACATCTTCTAAAAAGCACAGAGTGACTGTCAGAGTGCTTTTTGCATTTTGCACGTTTATTTTGAACCAATGCTGGGCTGAAATGTGAAGGAACCAGTGGATTTGTCTGAGGAGAGATGTGAGTGTACAGTGACGAGAAGCTGTTACTGTCTGCTCAAAAATATTCTATATGTCAAAGATACAGGGTCCTGGAATTACAGCATGAGGTAGCCTAAAGCTTTGAGAATCAGACAAAAATAATAATTAACACAGGGCCTCCCTAAAGCGATTTTGTGGAAAGGAGACAGAATAAATGCAGCCACTGCTCGAGTCTGTGTGGTTCCTTTAGTGCTGGCCTTTGGATCTGGTTAATGAATGCCAGCAAGGAGCGTTGTGCACTCTGAGAGTCACAGAAAACAGAGAAAGGGTGTTTGGTGCTAGGATACCAGGGGTTTTTTTTGTTCTTGCTATAATGCCATTTTGCCTGGGGTTGTAGAGCTCTTGAAGTTGTTCATCTTCCTTTGCTATTTCTGTGTACAAGCACTTAGGAGAATTAATGGTGTTATTTCCTGTAATAACCTGTGAGCCGGAGTGTTGCTCTGACTTAATCACACTCGTGTGTTGCCCACGTGGTTTTTTGGGATGTGGAGACTTTGAAAAGCCTTAATAAAAGAAGCCAAAGCCTCTGATGAGTCACAGAGGGTTAGTCATAGGTGGGATTGACTCCGAAGGGGTTGGCTGCCCCCTCACAGACCTGCCCTTCAAAATTCCCAGGAGTTGTCATGCTTTCTCCCACGCTGCCCTCAAGAGCAGGAAGAACTCTCTAAATATCCACACAACCACCTTGTTGTCCTCTAAATCAAACTCTCAAAATGCCCAGAGAAGAAGGGAGAGTCCATTGCACCATTACAATTTTATTAATATTAATTTTCTTGTGCTGTTCCTGTTGATTATTTTCCAACATGTTCTGCTTTGTTTTAAGGGAGTTTTCTAAGACCAGGACAGTCACATACGCTGACATTTTATATATTGCCCAGCAAAACAGCACCTAAAGCTCATCTTAGACATGACTAGCACCAGGCAAAGCATTGCATTGGTGTGACACCATTTAATTGTGAGCATATGTGAGGCTTATAGATTATAATTAAATTTGGATTATGTACAGGCTGTATCAAACCTTGGACTAAGTGAAGAATAACTCTTCTTCCCCTAATAATGGCCTTAGCAGCTGCTCAGAACTGATCAAAGGATTCTGAATTCAAACAGTGGCTCAAAAGGGCATAATTGGTTCCAGAACCATCTGCACACACTCGAGGAAAGGATTTGCCAGTGTTGTCAGCAGTGGCCAGGCAGGTTGGGAGATTGGGCCAGAGGCAGCTGAGCCACTGAGGCAAATCAGCCTTTTCACAGTGTCTTCAAACAAGGCTGCTTCTCCCTAAATTTCAAGCTAAATTTAAAATGGAGAATGTTTGCCAGTACCTTCTTAAAGAGGGACCTTTTGTAGGGGTGGAGATCCCTTCAACTGAAGGACCAGGTAAATTACTTGGACATAAACCCACATCTAGTTCAACGAGGTTTTTTTAAGAAGTGAAAATGTTTGGACAAAAATGGTGGCCCCCATTGTAAGAGAAAATAATTTATTCATACCAAAAACATATGGTCATATATCCCTCTCCAAAATGTTATTCTGAAGAGAGTTCAAAAACAAATTAAAAAAAAATTACATTTTGCAATTAAAACATAAATCAAAAATATACAATCAATGCCATTGTCTCTGAAAAGAGTTTCTTCATTATCGGATGAAGAAAGTTATGAGCTAGAATTAAAATTCAGAGAAAGCAATAACGTTTCAAGGCCTAAGGTTATTTTCAAGCAACAATGTAGTTGAGAACTCAGGAATCAAATCTATAATTACAGCCAATTATGGGAGAAATGGGTAAAAATTCAGGACAGAGACATCTTAAAAAACTTGTTTTAAGAGGACACTAAAGCAGTCTTAGCATGTTTATTCAATATATTCTGACCACAGTCATGACTCTTGACAGCTTTAAAGGCTACAAATACCCTGGGAAAAATGGTGCTGAATAAATGAAATATATTAATAACTAGAGGCAAATCACCACTAAACCAACAGTGATCAAATAATTGTGTGGATCCTTTCTATGAGGTTGGCAAAGACAAGCCCCATTAACTTCTGACAAAGAGGGATTCTGGTGCTCTCCAGCTGCTCAGAAAAGAAAGATCTTAGAGCTTACTCTGCAACATGCCAAGAGAAAAACAAGAGCTTCGGGTTACGAGGAGTTTGACTTATTAATATATGAAAGGGTCTCCTGGCTGTTGGCAGGGAAAGGTTTTGACCAAGAGATGATCACTGCCATTAAAATTGCCCATCAAAATGGCAGAATTGATCTAGAAGGGTGAAAGGAAAGGAGAGGGTGTGGAGTGACCCCATCTCAAAGGATGAGCCAGAACCAGCATTTTTGGATCTGGCAGTATCTGCAATTTTTAACAGGAAAATGGTGGCAGTGGCTGTCAGGAAGGAAGAGCACTGCTGTGGAAATCTCAGATTATTTGGATTTATTGGGCTTGACATTTGAAGGTTTGAATTTCATCATGGCAGCTGTTGTTTCTTTTTGCTGCTTGACTGGCCTTAAGACCCTTAAGTGTTCAAAGAGCTGCAGACTTTACATGAACTCAGTAAAACAAGTGACTGCAACTCGCAGAAGGCAGGCACTGAAGGCTTGGGCCTGAGAGCTCCAGGAAAATCTGGAAAACACCTGAAACTCCAGCTGATCCTGAGCTGAAACAAGAAGACTTAAAAAAAAAGATGAGACATGCTTGACAAAAATCCCTTGAAAGAGAGAGACTCATGAAATTTCTGGGGAAAATTCTTGCTGGCTCATGAGGTCACAAGCCCAGAATGGCCCAGCTGATCATTCACTTCAAAGGACACTTCTCTCCACCCTCATCACCAGTAATTAAAAAGTGGTGAACTTCCTTGCTTGAACACAAACCCATTTCCACGTGCCAGTCCTAGAGATGGAGAGGTGTGAGTGATGAAATCTCCTCAATTTACTCTTCATGTGAGTGTGCCAGCCCACCCTGGTGACCCTGTGATCCACCAGACTTCTTAGGGAAAGAGGAAATTCCACAAAAAAATATGGAGAAGCTGCTTACAACTGCTGGAGATATCGAGGTGGAGTAATGTGTTATTTCTATTTTCCCAAACACTACTAGAAACTTCTAAACCACCAATGTGTGCTAACAGTTCTTTTGACTTAAACCAGTTTTCCCAAGGCCTGTAACCAAAGAAACAGTTCAAAAAAATAAGCTAAACTATGAAGGCAAGGCTGCAAAATGGGACATTCTGAAAATTGTCCAGTTAGCATTGACTTGATTACTAATTGTGCCACTTGAGAGGCAATTGCTGACAGTCCTTTAAATTTAGGTAATGTATGTCCCACCAGGGATGTGTGGAATTGGAGCGATTCTAGAGCGATTCATAGACAGCAAATTTCACACCTGGCATATTTTAGGCACCTGCCAAGATGTGAAGGGTGCCTGTATCAAAACAACAACCAACTGTTCACCAAGAAACAAAAAAAATCTGTGTGGGCAGACTATCAAAACCTTCAGATCAAGGATGAACACAAAGAACTCGAAATCTGACTTGATATTTGCAAAGGAAAAACTGACTTAGGGTTGGGCTTTGCTGTCTCCTTTGGGAGCAAATCTGCTGGAGGTTGGGATGCTCATTATAGATAGGAAATACAATGTCATGTACAGGGACTGTATATATTAAAAAAGGCTAAAGTTTATTTCCTTTCAAACCACCAATTTTAATACCGTTAGTTACATAATTTTTACTTAATTCCACCGAGTCACATTTGAGATTTTTTAAAATCTGTTTTTTTTCATCTTGATACCTTGTATTTATAGGTGCACTTTTCTGGGGTTTTTTTGTTGGTGTTTGGTTTTTTTTTTTGGTTTTTTTGGGGGTTTTGTTTTTTTTTTTGGGGGGGGGCTTAATTTTGGAATTACACATCCTTATTAACTTTTTAGTGCTGTTCTAATTGTTTCTTATACTTTCAACCTTAATGCTATCACTTTTTTTTTTTTTGTCTGAGAATTAACGACATTTGGTGACTTAATCCTGTTTTAGGCTTCAATCAAAAAAGATTAGATCATGAGACAATGTTATTGATGCCCAACACAGCTACAACACAACCAGGGGGAAACAGTCACAGAAATCTTGTCACAGCTGAAGACAAGGTCAAGAAGGGTCAAGATATTGGTGACTCATTTTTGGTAGAAATTAGTTTCCTTAGTTTTTAAAAATCAACAGTACAGGGCCAAACAAGAAAGCAGATTGACTACAAATTTACTTCTGTAGCTGATGTTTTCCTCTTATTCAAGAGGGCTTTGCATCAACCAATTTCACCTTTCCAAAGTTTCAGCAAATTTCCTGTATGTGAAGTGGCTCTTTTCCCCCTCACACACACAAAAAAAAGAAAGAGCTCAGAGTTTTTAGGATTTTTTCAAAAATTTCCTTAACAGCAATCTAAAACAGACATATTTTGGGGCTGGATTTTACAGCTTTACTTCCTCTAAACTGCACTATTTTCTCCCATTTGCAGCAAGAAAGAAAAGAGAACTCACAACAGCAGAGAGGCGAAGGGAATCCTTCAAATTCCTTTCAATACTTCCTGTGACACAAGAGAAGAAAGCAGAGATGGAAATGAAGCCATATATCTCCACGGGAGATCCATCAGCCAGCTCCCTTGTTTCTGTCTCTCACCTGAAAGCCCTGATGTGGCTTTACCTGAACCACCAAGGAAAGGTCAATAAATCCCAGCACTGAGACTGGAGGGCTGCTCAAAGGAGCCTTGGAATTGTTAGTATTTATCCTCTGTTATTTAGACCACAGACAATGCAGAGAGAACTTGTTTAGATCAATATCCACAAAAGGAAAAGTAGTTCTGAGCTGTTGGAGTCTTTCTCTGAGGTTGTCTCTTTCACTTGCTGACGTTTTCAATCCCACACACAGGAGGATTGAGCAGTGTGAGAGGTCTGAGTGGAGAAAAGCAACACCATTTACCAAAAACAGCCTCGGGGGGTTATGGTTGAACCATGGGAAGTGAATTGTAGGATCAGAGAATTACAGAAGCACAGGAGGGGTTTTAAGGGAGCTAAAGAACCTCCACAGGCAGGAGCTCCTTCCACTATACCAGGTTGCTCCAAGCCCCAGTGTCCAACCTGGCCTTGAGCACTTCCAGGGATCCAGGGGCAGCCACAGCTTCTCTGGCCTCACTATTAGGAGGAATATATTTTGTGTTTGCCAATGCTAGCAGAACATTGGCAAACACAAAATCTATTTTACAAGTTCTTACAATTTTTTATAAGTTTTTTTTACAAGTTTCCAACCTGGTCTGTGCTTTCATGCAAAAAAAACTACATTCCTGAGCTAACAGAATCTATGTGGATTTCGGAGTACTTTAGGCAGTGATCTGTTTAACCTGAAAAGTGAATTCAGGGAAAACTCACCTTTCATAATCAGCTCCGTGAGATATAGAATAATTGATTTTATTTTTGAAAAATACACAACGTATTCTAGAAAGGGGGTGGGGGTGTGTGTGTGTGTGTGTGTGTGTGTGTGTGTGTGTAAGGCTACATGAAAGTGCTGATTGCACCTGAAATACAGGAACAAAGCTTCTGGATTTTAGCAGTTGTTCACTCCAGATCAAGATAAAAAGTCAAACTGCAGGAGGCTTTCAGAAGGGCTGGGAGGAGGGAGGTGGAATGGAAATCCCAACATGGGAAGAACAAAGAGGATTTTCTGTATTAAGTGATGAGCTGAATGGAAGATCTGATTGCCATCCATGATTGCATTGAGGTAAGATTGAAATCACCAGTGAAATTAAGACAGGGAAGGGACAAGAACAAACATGACCAGTAACGTATTTAGGTTGGAAATTAGAAAGGTTTTTGCCATTTCAGAGCAATGCAGCTCTGGAACAGCATCCCTTTAGGACTTGCAAAAGCAATTATTTTGCAAAAGGTAATAAACTAGGAGGTCTCACAGATCCCATGAGAATTTTGGAAGACAGGCATAACATTCAGAATGATCGGGAGAAATTAAAGATACGGTCTGAATTAAATAGGATGTTGTCCAACGTAGGAAATTAAAAGACACTGCTTCCAAATGGGAATAATCAACTGCATGGAAACAAGATGAAAAATTCCTTTCTACAAAGTTCTGTAGAAAACACACATGGAAAGAAGAGTGGGTAAAGGAAATCAAGAGCCAGCCTGGGGAGCACACTCAAGAGGGCTTTGCATCAATCTGTTTTATCTTTCCAACTTTCATGCAGAGTTTCTGTGCATGAAGTGGCTCTTTTCTCCCTAACACTCATCCCAGAAAAGAAGGCCCAGACCTTTTAGGCCTTTTTCACAATTTTCCTTAATATTGATTTAAAACAGGCATATTTTGGGGCTGGATTTTACAGCTTTACTTCCCCTAAACTGCTTTATTTTCTCCCATTTGCAGCAAGAAAGAAAAGAGAACTCACAACAGCAGAGAGGCGAAGGGAATCCTTCAAATTCCTTTCAATACTTCCTGTGACACAAGAGAAGAAAGCAGAGATGGAAATAAAGCCATATATCTCCACGGGAGATCCATCAGCCAGCTCCCTTGTTTCTGTCTCTCACCTGAAAGCCCTGATGTGGCTTTACCTGAACCACCAAGGAAAGGTCAATAAATCCCAGCACTGAGACTGGAGGGCTGCTCAAAGGAGCCTTGGAATTGTTAGTATTTATCCTCTGTTATTTAGACCACAGACAATGCAGAGAGAACTTGNCTTCTTTCATTTATTAAAGTTTTTTAATTCTTCTTTAAATACTTCTTGCCAAGTTTAAATACTTCTTAGCAAGGTGCCTCCACCACTGCTCGCAGTGAAGGGTGTGAGAAGAAGCACATCCTGCTTTTCTCAACTACAGGGAATATCCCAGCCACCTCTCCCAAAACTCGAGCTACAGAAGTGCATGGGCAGTTCAAAGCCTAAAAAAAAGACAATAAGAATGGCAAGAATTTTGGAAAAGGAGAGCTTCTAAATGAATATCCACAGGGATCCAGTGCAGTTTGATTTCAGGGAAAACTACATTGCTTCAAATAAGCAAAGTTATTAAAGTTTTAGAGAGGAAAAAAAAAAAAGGACTTTATTCCTCTTATTCTTGTCATGCATTCTGCCTAATTTAATTTATTTGGGTTTTGTGCCAAGCAAATATTTCAGAAATACTCAAAACAAAGTTGCAATGTTTCTTAAGCAACTTATAAATCTGATAGACATATTTCTTAGAAGCAAGACACACCAAGAGAGTCAAATCTGGAGTGATGTATCAAAGTTTATACACGTCAAAAAATATCATAAAAGAAATATCTAATAGATTCCCAGAAGCTAAAGAATCATCATTAATGAAATGATGTGTTGGTATTTATTATGCAACAAAACAAAAATAAAATATTTCCCTTTTTCCCAGGCTGGTCTACAAATAGAAGCAGCCCTGGAGCTTTTACAGATAATTCTGCACAGTCAAAAGCAGTTATCTAGATTTTTCTGTCATTTCTAATTATTAATATCATGTCACGCACTTAAGAATTTCCACAGCATGGTGACCAATTACCACAAGGCAAAACATGTGCAATTGATCTTTTAAGCTGCTGTGCTAATTGCAAACCTGCCACTTGAGGGGGTTCTAAATATTGATTTCTGGTGTGAAGTCTCACTCAGCTTTTCCATATGGACATTTCAGCGTTGCTCATTATCATGCTGCTCAAGTGCATGAGGGCATCAACTTATCTGAGGGGATATGAGACAGTTAGGAAGGGAATTGGGCAGTGAAATAGCCTGACAAGAAAAAAAACAAGACTGTTTCTAACATATGACAATGTGAAAGGCCGGAGGTTAATTAATCTCTGATAACATGAGCAAATTTGAGGTTAGAAATATAACAGCAAGTAGTGCTATTTTTCAGCGTGCAACTGTGAATATGTGAATCTTTCTACTTCTGCTGTTTCTGGGTTTTTTGCCAAGGAAGCAGATCACTGCAAAAAAACCCAAACCAACAATGACAAAAAACCCCAACGAGAATAAAACAGAACCAGGATGAGATCACCTCATGTGCAGATGATTTGTTATCTCCACAGAATGGTTTGGGCTGGAGGGGACATTTAAGGCCACTCAGTCCCACCCCTGCCATGGGCAGGGACACCCTCTACTGTCCCAGCTTTCTCCAAGTACTGTCCAGCCTGGTCTTGGGCTCTTCCAGGGATCCAGGGGCAGCCACAGCTTCTCTGGACACCCTGTGCCAGGGCCTCCCCACCCTCACAGGGAACAATTTCCTCTTGCACCTTCTCCAGGCACCACTCTTTACCCAAAATTAAAGCAGAACTGGGAGGAGGTGTGGTGGCCTCCAGGTGCCCCTGTGGAAAACACAGGGATGTGTGCCCTAGGTGGCATCAGGGAGGGCAGAGCTCCTGAGTTTACTTCATTGCTCTGCCCAGTGGGAAAGCAGCAGAGGTTACTCGAGAAGAGGAAAAATCCAGCCCAACCTCTGCGGATGTACACGCATAGAGAACAGCGAGAGGATTGAGAGATAATAGGATTAGAGTGACTCAGAATGGTCGAGTTTATTAAAACTTTTATCCCACCCACATGTAAGAGAGAACAGCTCTTTCACTGGGGGGCCAGAACTCTTGCACTACTAGAGCTCAAATATCTTTTTTGTCTGTTTTCTTGGCAAAACTTTTGGGATTTAGGTCAAGGTTTCCAAAGGAAAAAAACAAAACTGACGTCCTAAGGATTGTCCGTTTCCCTATTTTTTCCTTATCTGTTTCTTACACTTCTTGAAAAGCATCTTTGCTAGTGTCTACAAATACACTCAAAGGTTTAAGAAGGTGAATGAGGAGAGTCCATCCCAGTTTGCATTTGAGTCTGGCAAGGGCACAGCACAGAGGTTTGGTGACCACTGTGGGGAACATGCCCCAGCGAGGAGGGACAAGTTAAGGCCAGGAGTCATCTTTAGGTGGCTTTGCAAGAGCTAAAAAACACACCCAAGAACACTCACGTTTGCACAGTATGCCCAGTTCTCTTTTCAGCAAGAGAGTTTAGCCTTGAAATCCTTGAAATCCTCTTGCAATCCTTACTCGTTCAATCCGTCACAACCCATCAAGGTTTTTCCCAATCACTGCTCAACTCTTTGTGTTCAAATTCCTGGAGTTGGGCTTGGAGCAGGCAGAAAACTGAAATCTTCCTCATTGTGGGAAGATTTTTTTAAATTTTTAAAGCCCATTTTAAAGGAGAATAATAAACTTATCCTGGAAAACAGCTCCTGAGAGCAGCAATCCTCATAAGGTCATTGACAAATCTTCAGCTACCTTGTGACAAAAATCAGCTGATCATTTCAAACTGAAATAAATCAGTGTCAGTCATATGGACCTGAAATGCATGGGTTTAGCATTCATTTTAGAGCTTGGAAATTTTGTTTAGAAAAGTGGAAATTTTTAGCAAAAGCGTATTTTTCACCATCTGACATTGAAGGGGGGAACCCTAAACCCAAAGGAAAATTCTTTGCCAAATCTTAACTTTCTGACTTAAGGATGGACTAGGATGAATATTTCAGTATTGGTTCTGGACAAACTTTTCTCCTGTCACAGAAGGAGAAACAATAGCTGCAAGTATTCCCTTCTCAGCAATGCCTGCCTGCTTTTGTGGAGAAGGAAGAGAAATGACAACACACTTCAGGAAATGCTTTTTGTACACTTCATCTCTCACTTGTGGGGAAAAAAAAAAAGTGTTTAGGATTTAAGCATCAAGTTGTTTTCTTTCCTTCTCTTTCTGGTTTGTGTATTTTGGGGCTTTTTTCCTTTGTTGGTTTTGTTGTGATTTTTAGGAAGGAATAGTTCATAGAGCACAAAAAATATTCCAAGTGTGCCATTCTCAGAATATTCAGTTCTTGACTATGTCATCTTTTCCTTGCTCATGGCTATAGAGGCCATTTGGTGGGTCTCAAACACACACTTTAGTGTTATTTATAATAAAGAGCACAAAAGCACATGGCTGCAGGCTATAAGGAAAGAATTCCTAGATTTGTCTGGGGTCCTCCACATGTTGATTCATAACTCTCCTAAAAAGGACACTGTGCTAACTGCATTTGTGCACTAAATGCCTTAATGGGGGTTTTATTGCACCATTAACTTTAATAACACACTTCTATATAAAATAAATACATAGGCTGGAAAGCAAGTAATCCCTCAGTTTTGGACCAGGCTTTGATTTCTGTTCAAGTGCTTCAGATTTTAGGTTGAAGGCTCTAGGGATGGTGAGGAGTGTTACTGACTAAATGAACCACCTTTCAAATCTAACAGGGGGTTTAAATCAAGCAGCACAGAAGTTAAATAGAAAAGGTTCCAAAAAAATGTTTGCTATATAGTATTATTTAACCTCGTTATTCATAGTTGGAAAATTTATAATTTAATTATGGTAAAAATCTTTGATAATCAGTCCCTGCACACTTCCAGCACCAGCTATGGATTTAGGACACATGAGCACTATGTGAACTGGCTTTCTGGTAAAAAATTTCCTTTATCCAGGCTTCATTCCTCCATGGGTTTTAATGGTGTGTTGTAGAGCTTGTCCAAAAAAAAAAAGGAAACCATTCAGGAAATACTAACTCTAGTGAAACCTGACTCCAAAGCAGAGCAACAGCCACTGCCCACAGATACCACTGACCTTGCACAGGCAAATGGGTGCAGAAATAAGGTAAAGATGAAGTCTTGTGGCTCCATTTAATTGAAGCTTCATTTATATTCCAATCTAAAAGATGAATTATAAAAAGGAGGTGCAAGTCTGGCATGTAACATGCTCCAGAAGGTGTCTGTGGGGAATGAAGGGTACTTGTCTATTTATAACAGTTTATGTTAAACCAGCTGCAATATTAATAATGTCAAAAAAAAAAACCCAAGAACCATCAGATTTTCAGTGTAGAAAAATGTCTGGTTTCCCAGTTCACAAAACTTACTTTCAAAAGGTCATGTGAGGTGATTAAGCATTTTTAGGACTTTTTTCCTTTGAGAAAATAATAACATTTCTCACCAGCTGTCTTTCAAATCTTCCAGAAGTGCTCTAAGATAGAATCACGCCACTCTATTATTATTTATGCTTTCCTTATGCTTTTTAATTCCATCTGAAACATCTCACACGTATCTTCAGCAACCTGAGTCATTTCTGCAGCTGCTTCCAAGATTTTGTACCTTTCCTGACACTAACAGCCAAAAATGCCTCCATGAGAAATAAGACTTACATAGAAACCAACCTCCAAAAGCTTTTCTCATCTCTGGTTTTGGACACACTGGGATTTCAGAGTCTTTTCTCATCCTGCCTTTAAGACACAGTTTTGTACAGATGCTTAAAGAATCAGTAAAAACTATTCTTGAAACTTCTTGGTTGGTGGGAGGGGAAAGGGATTCAAGAGAATGGCAAGGCTGTGCTTTAAAAAGAGAATCAGAAATACCTCTCTCAAACTCCCTGAGCTTCCATTTCTGGAAATGGTGGAATTAAATTATTAAACATTTCACAAGCACGTCATAGAGAGGTGATAAAAATATGGTCACTGGGGAACTGTCAAGAAGAAATTCTGTTAAAGCAGCCTAATTTCCCTCTCTGACTGATAATTTAGCCTACATAAATGGAGAGGAAGGAGGGGAAACAGTCTTAAAAGTTTCATAATGCTCTGGTATGGCATTCTCCACAAAAATTAGGGAATATGATCTATATTTTACTCATAAATCAGAAAATTGCTCCCTAAATACTTAGAGCAGAAGAAAAGGACATGTTTTTGGTTATCTGTAAATGGGAGGACGTTTCAGGTGGAAGTCCTATGGAATCTGTTCTGCTTTAATATTTTCATTGGTGATTTGACTATGGAGACAGAAAGTGATCTGATAGCATTTCTAGCTAATGGGCTAGGAAAAAACCTCAAAATACTCTGGGAAACAGAACTGGAATTTTAGCATGGTAACTTTGACAGAAGCTCTGAAATCCTTGTGGAATCATTCAACTGAAGAAAATACCAAGTGATTTAAGAATGAATCAAGGGGAATTCTGCAAATAAAGGGCCTTTAGAGGGGTCCCCTCCCCACATTTTGGGGCTGAACACAGGCAAAGTAGAATCAGCATGGATCCTCATGGAAAAAGGTGAGTTCTAGTCTGGGTTATATTGATATAAGGTCACTGTTTTTCTCTATTTGTACAGCAATGTCCACAGCTGAAATTCTGCCTTCAGGTTTGGGCACTGCAATTACAATTCTGGTCACACTTGAGTGAGTTTTCAGAGAACTGTACTGAAAATGAGAAGAGGTTTAAGCATGACTTGGAGAGAAAGGTTTAGAAAACCTGAATTGTTTTAGTCTGGAAAAGAGGGGATTGAGAGGAGAGTTTCAGGGGGTTGATAGACGAGCTCTTGTCCAACCCATTGGAAGCAGAGTCATCCCTTCTTCTTCCTGTCTCAGAGGTGACAGCAGGCCTAGAGACCACTCGATTCTCCTTCAAACCTTCTGTGTGTTTGGGAAAACAGAGACAAGGGAACAGGGAATCCCAGATACTGGATGTCCCTGTCCTGCCTGTGTTTATTGCTGTGATGTTATCAGACAGCTGAGCACAAGCGCGCATCCATCGAGCTGAAAACATCCAAGGTCTCTGTTATTTTACAGTCAGCCTTTCCAGGAATGCAGTTTTGGATTTTTAGCACCCATCCCAGCCCTCCATTTAGCATTTCCCTTGAAAGGAGCACACACTCTGCCATTTGTGGAAAGCAAAATGTCACTCAGGATCACTATGATCAGCACAGACCTTGTTGGCTCTTGAAAACCTGGGTATTTTCCCTTTAGTACTTGATGTGGGAAGAGCTCAGATGTCCAAGATTAAAAGGGGCCGTAGCTATTTTTGCTATTAAAATGTCAGGCACATTAACACCTCCACAACTTATGTATTTTTTTTTTATTTTCCCCGAGACTGACCTGCTTGAAATGAAGGAAAATATTCAATGTGAGTCAAACTATTCATTCAGCAGTTTCAATTCTTGAAACATCCTCCTTTCTTGTTCCAGGTCCAACACAAGCCCATGCTTTTTCTCTCCCTAAGGGGATTTCTTAGGACAGCCCACATGTGATCAGTTTAAGTGTATAATCAACACACAGCTCATCAGTGCTTCAATAACCGTAAAATACTTGTAAATCCTTGACCTTACTCTGCTTAGTACAGTTTTTATAAAATGTTTTCTATTCACACAAGAAATCCTAAATTGAAGAAAAGAAAAGTGACAGGAACATAAGCCAAGCATTCAATGGAGGTTTTTTTGGGGGAAGAATCTTCTGTAACAAAACCTTTGGTCAGATATTCATGTTCTGTACAGGTAAATTTCACTGCTGGACTGAAAGAGCAGGATCTAAGGCGTGTCAAAATCTAGGAATCACTTTAAGTGTGCTCAGGGCAGAACCAACACACTTTTACTTCTTATCTCTGCAAACTCCCCGTGGCAAATTCTCTGCTGAAGGTAAGGTCTAGTAGAGAAACAGAAAATGATTCAGAAAACAGAAAATGAACAGAAATCACGTGAGCTAAATCATGTTTGGGATGACACAGGAAAAAAAAACACAACAATCTGTTTTCTCCTCATTATTCAAAATTACCTAAAAATATTGATATTTTCCCACATGGAACTTGCCTCTTGGAGCTGCTGCTGTAGAGCTCTGCTGGGGCTGTTCCTGACCCCTTCACTTTTCCAGCCATGGGAGCAATTGCAGCATTTTGTGGTTCAGTGCTGCCCCTGAATGCTCTGGAGGGAATTCCTTACATTTACTGCCACCAGCTCAGCCCCTGCACTAAGCAGAAAATCACCACAATTTCAGCAGAGCCTTTGCAACTCCTTATTTTTCTATTTTGTTTTTTTTTTTTTTCCTTTGAAAGAATGCTCAGTTGCTGGCTGCAAATGAGGCCTTCTGGATTTGAAAATGGCTCATGGAGGTTGTTCCCATCCTGTTGTGTAATTTGTGGGGTCAGAAGAGAGCCAGAGCCACTGGTGGAGGTGGGGTGGGTGTTGAGGAGCAGGAGCTGAGACACCTGATGAGGATTCAGCTGGAGCAAAGAGGACATTCTGCACCAAATGACGATGTCAAAGATAACCTGATGAGAAGTGAGAAGCATCTAAACTCTGAAATGCAACATCTCCTGACCCTGTTGGATTTCTACCAGCAAATTTCTAATTTAGAAAGAAAACTATCTTCAGATGCAAGTGTTTGCAAGGCTGTCAAATCCTTTAGTGTCAGTGGCTCTCCAGCAGCCTGTCAGTCACAATGACCTTGAGTTTTGAGTTGCTTGGAGTTTCTTTTCAATAACATTTTCTCTGATTTTGAAGTTCAAGGTACAGAGAGGACTCTGTTATGAAGAAACACGATTTCCTCTTGCCAGAGAAGAGTTTTGTTGTTACATTTTGCCAGAGGCTCTGGAGAAGGGAATGGGAAGCCACAGCATATTCATTTATGCAGATCAAACTGCATGAATGCAATTATTAGAATGCATTTTGCCATTATTCTTCTGGCCTGCAGAAATATTTCGTGGCATAGCCAGATTTCTTCAAGTGTTCTTGGGAGCTTGGGAGGTTCATTCCACTTTTCCAGTGTGGGCTCTGCAGTTGAACACACACTTTTTACTGATTGTACTTAAAAAGACAAATACCCCTGTTACACACCAGGGGTTGTCCTCCAAAATAGGGCCTGAAAGTCCAGGTGGGCAAGAAAAGTCCTAAAGTGTGACCTTTGCGGCCATAAATGCCCATCTCCATCCTTGTCAAGAGAACAGGTCCAGGAGGGATCTTTTTCCACTTAGCCAGAACTTTTGATATGTTCTTTTCCCCACTTTTTTGGTGTAATTGATCAGTGTTGCTCTGAGGAACACCAGTTGTTCACTCTGGTGTCTTTCTTACTCTGCACACCATAATGCCATTTTTTTTTTTGGCTTCTCAGGGAATAAAACACTTCCTGGACTGTCTCTGTGTTTTTCACTTATATTTCACAAGCTACCAAAACTGTCTTCAGAAATTCTTCATTTGTGTTTAAATTAAATACGAATTTTTGCTTTAAAATCTCTCCCATCACACATCTTCAATCTTTTTTACTGTTTTGTTAGCTCTTGATTTTTTTTCCTATATTTTCTTGAGATTTCCAGACGTGGTCCATTTTTCTTTAAATAATTTCTACCACGACAGGCTATAAATTTTGTCCTAGGATCGCTGCCTTCTCAAACTCCCAGCAATATATCTGCATTTCAAATGCACTCAGCACAGTATCTAAATGCCAGGAAGGCATTTAACCTTGTCATTTTACCTGAAATTAGGTATTCAAATTTTTCCTCTTTGAGTTTTGCTATTTTGATTTATTGGTGAAACCCTCAGGTTGCAAGCTGCCATTTCAGGGTTGGCTCTGAAGGTGTTTTAAAAGCACTGCAGATGGAAAGGGGAATTCTCTGCCCTAATAAGAGTTTGCTGGGGATTATCCACCTGCCAAATTAATTTGTATTTGGGCCAGATCTGATTTAAAAGGTTCACTCCATTATTTTAGAGATGCATTTAAAAATGCACCTTCACTCATTTATTTTATTGCTTTGGGAGCAAGATACATTATAGGTTCTCCAACCCTCTGGTTGGATCCTTAAAGAGATAAAATGATCTGTTACACCCTACAAAATCCTGACAGGCACAGGACAGTGCCTGCCAACCAAAGCTGTCACAAGTTCTTGAATGACATGAGGAGCAAGGAATGTCTTTTTTCCTTTTATTTTTCCTTCTTTTTACAGCTTTTAAGATCCCATATGCAGAGAAGCCTTTTGCGAACAGGGATCTATTTTTCCCTCTTGCCAAACTGTACCCATGCTGTCAAGGCCTCATAGGATGCTGTTAATAAACCCCTGGCCATTTATTTGAAATGGTTTTGCCTGCTCCTCTTCCTCATTGCTTGGCAGGCTTCCCTTTGTTTGTTTATTCATTGGAGTGCTGCAAATTCTTGTACAATTCTTGTACATCGTTTTAGGAAATTATCTCCATTTGATGAAGTTCTCTTATTAACAGAAAGGTGCAAGATTTGCCCATTTTCATAGAGTTCAGGTATCTCTGGTGAAGAACCTGGACTCTGAAGGGATTCAGTCTAAATGAGTAAGAAACTGATTAAAGGCACACATTGAGACAGTCACTGCAAAACACAACTGCTCTTATCCCAGCCTTGAAAGCTTTGCTAGGCCATTTCTGTCAACTCAAGAGAATCCAAACTTCATCTCACTGAAAACACATGAAGCCTGACATGGTCAAAGGCCAAGGTTTCTCACTTGTACTTGGGAGAATGGACAAGTTGAGTATTCTGTTTCCACTCCTTTTTTAATATCTCTAATCCGCATGTTATGTCCACCGAGGGGCTCTCAGGAGAGACATCACCTGCAGAAATGTGAATTTTACTGGAAATACCATTCAAGAGAGGCCTGACTTTGCCTTCCTGTGAAGGCATTAAGGTATAACAAATAAAAAAAGGCACAGTCACAATCAAAATGATTGCAACATCTTTGCCAAAAACGACCCGAAGGGCTTTTGGCAAGGGGGCATCATTTTCTTAAGTGGTTGATAATGCACAAGGGAGCTTTTCTTTATTTCCAACACTCAGACCTTGCCACCTGAATAGAGAAGAGAAAGCACAAGGAAAATTCCTGCAGGATTTTATTTTACCTACTGCACTCCTGATGTACCAGTGTAGCAAAATCCTGTCTGGAACCACGGAATCGGTAGAAAAGCCCTTTAAATCATCAACCCCAACCATTCCCCCAGCATTGCCAGGGCCACCACTGACCCCTGTCCCCAAGTGCCACATCCACGCTGCTTTTAAAGTCCCCCAGGCATGAGATTCCAACACTGCCCTGGGCAGCTGTGGCAGGGCTCCCAGTTTCTCAGTAACACCAGCTGTGAATTCTACAAAAACTTTGCTGTTTCAGTAATTTTGATCTCTACAAGGGAGCCAAAGCCAAAAGTCTACAGCATCATTTGAAGCTACGTGAGTCAAATGGGGCATGGAGGCTTTTAAACCCAAGCAAAGAATGGATCCTTACTCTGCTGCTTTTCCAGAAGCCCAAGGGTGTATTTTCTTATTTATTTTCAGGATTCCCTTCATGATCTTTTCAACAGGATTCTTTGGACTTTTATACCTTTCCTAGATACATTTTTTTATGGTTCATCACAAAGCCTAAGAAGGAAATTTTAATCTCCTACATCACCACAGATTTCCCACTGTTGGCATCCACTCCTCCAGCTGATCCATCCCAGCTAGAGTTTTTCTAGGCTGGGCAGAACAGGCTGATCTGTGTCTTTATGTCACTCTGCACTTGTGCCAAAGCAAATTAGGACTTTGGTTGGGTCCTTGATGGCCCTCAATAATCTCTTCTTGCTAATTCCCAGTGTGTGCAAACAAGTCTGTACAGAGAGAAGCCTGACACTGAAATCTCTGGATAACATGCCCGTTCCCAGAGTGTTTTGTCTACTTTTAACTGAGAATGAAAAGCTTCAGGAACCTCTATTTTTTTGTTTTGTTTTGGGTTTTTTTCTGCAGCAGCAGCACCAGGATTTCAACCAAAGGATTGCCTTTTTCTCCTGTCCTTCCCTGTTTGATTCAGAGTTGGGTTTTTTTCTGCAACAGAGGACAGAAAGGGATGATGTGGTTTTGATAGAGATATTTTTGGATCCACTTTGTGTTTTCAGTAATCTCCAGCCAGGCTCCTCCTCAAAATCACATACACATATGTTGTACATATAATTTACTCAGAGTATTTATTTCTGCCGTTATTTGCAAAAGTCAAAGATCCTCAGCAGGAAAAATACCTGTAGAGCAAAGTCTCTGCCATGGAGAGACAAGAAAAACAAAGACTAGATTAAAGAAGGATGAATTTAGTGAGGCTAAAAAGCTTTTGAAAGCCAGGACAGAATGTGTATGTGAATAAAAGAACACATAAAGCTAACAGCATGCTGAGGGTGTTAGTTCTTAGTCACTTGTTTCTACTGCATTATTTGTCCAAAAAAAAATACTTCTTCAAACTTCTTCGCCACTCTTTAAATCCCTGTCACAGGCACTTCTGCTGGGCACCAAGATTGATCATTCACCCCATTGTCATTGCCTGTTGTTCACTGAATTCTGACCTTTTCTTTTAATTCAAGGAAATTCCCGCTACAGACTAGAAAAAAATAATTCCCTGTTCTAAGAGATGACTCATTTCTTTGCTGCCACATCAGCTTGCACGGCATGTTTAACTTTGAAACATTACGGGAACAGGGGAGGAGAAAAAAAAAAGATGTGGCTCGAAAGGTCATTAATAGCTAATGTTGCAGGAAGGAGCAGGTGAATTCCATGAGAGTAAAGTTAAAAAAGGGATGTGAAAATGTTCCCTGATGAAAATTGAAAGGGTCAGCAGTAAGGAATGACGGGTTGTCTTTAGGGAGGATCACAAACCAACCTGAATGCATTAAAATAAGAGAACTAGTAAGATGATGAATATTCTCCCAAATCCACAAAGATCCATGCTAAGCTCAAACCCTTTGGACAGCAGCACAGCTCTAAGTGGCCAGAGGAAGATTATGAAACTCAGCCACAAGCCAGGCAGGAAATGTACCAAGAACAATGAAAAAAGTAGTGGGATCAACACTGCAAACTCTTATTTTAAAAATCCTTTTCAATATGTGAGGAACAGCTCACCCCTCCCCTGCTCAGCTGTTGATTGCTCTGAGCACTACCTGGAATTCATGGAGGATGATAAGCTTCTAGAAGCAAGGAAATTATAATGAGTCAGGGTAGTTCATCAGAACTACACCTCTCTGACACTGGAAAGACAAAGGAGGAGAAAGTTTTGTTCCTAGGACTGAATTTCTTTCTTATTTCCAAGAACCTGGCTGTGAAGAAAGGAAGAAATTTGTTTGTTGGATGTGGGCTCTGTCTTAGCAAACTCACAAAGTTATGAAATGTGAATGTTGAAGTGTGATTGTGCCCCAGAGAGAAGTTTAGGACTGTGGTCGTGTTGGGAAGTGTGAAGATGAATTAGCCATGCCACTATTTGGAACAGACAGATAAAAAACAATAAAATATATTTGAGTAGTTTTTCCCACTCGACAAAAGGACAGTGTCTACCTGGGAAAGGGGGAACACAGAAGTGATCTCAAACATGCCCACAGTACAATCCACAGGGGAAAAATGGGTGGGAAGCCCTCATTGGGGAAAGGTGATGGAGTTTTAAAAGAGCTAAAATATGATTCATAAATCTGACTGGATCAGAGTCAAAACTAAATCAGCGCTCTTAACATGACCAACCCTTGCAACAAGTTGTGGGCTATCTTCAGATATCACCTGGTACAGAGTGATCTCAAAGTCTTCTTTTCCTCCCCTGCTATCTTCTAGGCACTTAATCATGATGAAAAAAGTTTCATAAAACTGCTATTCCCTCAAAACTCCCTTTTCAAGGCTATTTCCAGACTGCAGTCCACAATTTCAGCTCTTCCACAAAGAAACACCACAGATTCAAAATTAAATCACAGGATCCTAAAGGGGCCTTAAGGAGACATAATTCTACCCCTCTGCCATGGGCAGGGACACCTTCCACTGTCCCAGGTTTCTCCAAGCCCTGTCCAACCTGGCCTTGGACACTTCCAGGATCCAGGGGCAGCCATAGATTCTCTCATCTCTTTTGACACCAAAAATTCCCCTCTGTCAATGGTTGTTCAGTGACCATATTTTATTCATTAAAATAACAAAAAGAATTAACAACAGGCCTCCTAAAGATGAAATTGGAGACCCATTATAACTCAGTCTCCAAACAGAAGCAGCCACAAACAGAGAAAAAAAAACAAACCAACAAAAACTCCATGTAAAAAATCTGTTTTACAATCTTTGAAGTGTTTGCCTACTGAGATATAGAGGTGCCATCCGAGTTCCTGTACAAGAATAGGTATAATGTAGGCATTACTTTGACAATTTACTGCACAATATAGCAAAATCATGAGTTAAAGCTCATTAACTCAACTACACAGGCAAAAAAGGTGGGTCCCAACAGCTTTGATTTGACAAAATCTGCAGTTTGTCAGCACAGACCCTTAATTTATCAGGCAGTTATCTGTCTAACAAGGCCAAGCTAACAGTGTTATTGTTGAAAAGTTCAGTTTGCATAATCCATACCCCACACACCCCACACCACAAGCAGAAGGTGACTCTTCACATCCTATAAAACACTTGAAGCACACCCAGGACAGCTGAACTGAGATTTGGGCAGGCCAAGAACACAAATCCAGGCAGTCATGGACAATGTGTCTGTTTGCTGTTGCTGTTCATCTCTTCATCTCTCCCACGTTTGCTGTGTAGGCTTTGCAATTTCTGTTGTTTCGAAAGAGTTTTGCTTAATTAATTAATGTTTGCAAAGAAGAGGACGTGGCAAATGCTGTTATAACTCTTTGAGAATTGCCTGATTAAGATGCAGAGCACAGCCAGAACAGCTGTCACAACAAACCCCTGTGCTGTCGATGCCCTGACAATGCAGAAGACAACCCTGGATACAAATTCATCAGCAATTAGTTCTTCCTTGAGTCACAAAATAAATTCTAAAAAGTGTCTCAATGAAATTATTCCCTGCCTCTGTTTTTAGTTGCCAGATCATTTAGTAAAGGCTCTGTACTGCTTCCCTGGGTAATTTCATCTCCTCTGAGCAAGCAGTTAGCCAAAGTCAGTGAGATTATCACTGAGATAATTAACTTATCAGCTACTTGCTGCTGCTAACATTTTCCTGTTGGAAGAGTCATTCTGGGCCAGGCTTTTTCACCAAGATAAAAAGCATCAGGTGGACCAAAGCCCCAAGTTAACATAAAATCACTGTCTCCCACTGAATTCAGATTCATGCTGACATCAGCAGAACTGGTCCATTTTGTTTTCCAGCACCAATTAAGAAACTGAAAAATTCACACCATTTGCTCAATCATAAAACTTTCCACTTCTTCACTTTTTTCCCCTCTATTACCTAAAAATGTCTTGATTCACAAGACTAACCCCATTCTAAACTGCTTTGTTTTCTGCAGCTGCCCCATGCTGAAATCCCAGTGTAAACTGCTTGGAAGTCCTGACTGACACACTTTTGGATTTTTTTTTAAATTGCTGTGAATGGAATCACAGGAGAACACAGCTTGAAGAACCTGAGCTGATACATGACCAATGAAATAACAACCATTATTCCAACCTTAAAAGACTTTTTCAGAAGAAAAGTTTATCTTTAATGGTTGCATAAGGATGCAACCATTCCTTATGACCTTGGATTAAATTAGCCCTATTTCTATGAGAAACTTATTCTTTAGGCTCAGCCATTGCTGGCTGCCTTCCCATTTATTTACAATAGAACCTGGAGTCTTCACCTGAGTTCCCATTATGTTCAAGTGCTGCAGCACCTCATGGTAACAAATAAAAATACTTGAAGGGATGCAGAATAATATCAGAAAAAAGTGTTTAAGAATAATCAGTGAATGTCTATTTTAAAGGCAAATGGCTTTTATGAAGGATATGTATAGACACACACCTGAATACTTTACACATTAGTGCAGGAGTTCCCCTTTCTCTTCAAAATTATTTTCTGACATTGTAATTGTGGTACTTTTCTTACTCCCTGCCTTGTATACATGAACAGACTTCTTTTTCTTTTCGTTTGATTCCACTGAGCAGAAATGGATTTAACCCTTCTGACAATTCAGGACCAATCTTCTCCAAGACAGAGACAGAGTCGGGGTATTTTTTTTCACACAGGTAGATCCAAACCCCATGGACCTGAAAGAATTTGGGTCCTGTTTTTTTTTTACAGTTGCTTTCCATATTACCATATTCCTGTCGCTGACTTTGTCTGAATGACCACATTTCCAGCTAACTCCCTCAGGGACAGCAATATCTTCAATCTTATCTTAATTTCTAATTGTAAGTTCCTGTAGAGACTCCTCTCTGCTATTGTCCCAAATGTGTCAGAGGGAGCTGGCACCTGTGTACACAAGTGTGAATAAATTCATCCCTAAAAGTAAGGAAAACTAAATAACTGGTTTACAGAAAGAACTGTGACTAAGACCACAACATGGTCTTGCAAAAAGTCTCTCTCCATCTTTCTTCTAGGCTCCCTCCAGGTACCTTAAAACAGGGAAAAGGAGAAAATAGAGTCACACAGACTGAGTTTTTGACTTCCATTCCCAGTAACATACCTGAAAAAGAAAAACCCAACCAAATTGTTTCTAAATATCTAGGAGACAAATAAGCCAGTGAATTATATTTTATAAGAAGAATGTCAAGGCTCTTTTCTCTCTGCAATGTGTTAATGTAAAGATGACAGAAGAAGCAAAGCAATATTTATCTCTAATTTTTTGAAAGATTGCTGTGAAGACAGACCTTTTTGTAGGTATTGAGTAATGTAAAACAAAAATGGAGAATGGAAGATTTGGTTAAAAACAGGTAGAAACTTTGGAGTGAACATATTTAAGCAGCTAAAAGGGAAAAGTTGTGTGTTTATCATCAGAAGATTTTAATAACAAACATCTAGAAACTCATCTGTGGTGCAAAAAGAGGTGACCATGTCTTGGAGAAAGGGAGAGATGGTGCCTTATGGGTGCTTTTAACTTCAGCTCAGGGGGGCAACACTTGAAACAAAATATAAGCAATCTTCAAAGTGTTAGCATTCAATCAGGCTTTATTGGATTTATCAGATGGTTTCCTGCTGCCTGCCACTGGTTAAACACCAGCAGCTCCTGTTCTTCATCTCCCTTCCCTGATAACACACACAAGATATTTTCATTTCAAGATGAGCCTCCTGCTATTCCAAAAGACAAATCTATACATCCTGCTCTGGCTCTCACAGCAGCTTAGATGGAGATGTCAAAGTCTGGGATATCAGCAATAGCTGACACAAATCCTCTCTGCTGCTCAGAAATACAGGAGAGGATGTGCAGAACTAAACGGGAATAAAATGTCGGGAGCAGGCAGAGAAGACTGAGAACAGTTTGAGGCTGGAAGGCAGATTAGAACAGTGAAAGGAGCTGTTCTTCTACCTCTCATAAAAAATACAAAAGGACTTCCTGAAGTATATTACAGAATCACACAGGGTTCAGAAACTGGTTACGAAAATGATCAGGGCGCTGGAATAAAAATTTCATTAAAAGAGATTGAAAGATTGGAGGGATGTTTACAGAAGAGATGAATACAAGGAGTTATGATGAAAATATATTAAATTTTGAGGAGTTAAAGGAAAGGGCTGCTTGTTCTTCATTTTGCTGTATCTAAAATCTCAAAAAGAAACGTCCATAAAGTTCTCCAGCTGATAAATGTCATTAATGGAAGTGCTGCTTCTTGAAATAGGTGAACCAGTTATGGTTTACCTATTACTGCTGAAATGTGGTATTGAGGATATATGGGGGGGAAAAAATGAAATATTTGGTAAACTATAATGACAATTACAGCGATAATTGCTGTTCTACCTCAGAAAATATTGGTTTTTTCAAAGAAATAACCCTAAATTTGCATCTCTGTAGAACACTTGAAATGCAGCTCACAGTTATCCCCATTACAGTGGATTTCAGGGTATTCTGGCACAAAATTCACGATGGTTCCCTGTGAGCAGATGAGCATAATAGACAAATTAAAATGTCATTTGGTTTTTGCTTTTTCCTTGTGCTATTACCACTGTGTGGAGCTATCCTGGCCAAGTTCAGCATCAGTTTGCTCTGACACTCTTCCCTGTCTGCCCCTTGATGCACTATCTCCTTTTGCAACACATTTTATTACTCCAGGATCCTCATGAGGGAAGAAAATTATAATAATTTCATCTATTTATATTCTTCCTCTGCTCGTACCCATGGAATAAATCACCAGAAAAAAAACCAAAAAATTGTTCAGGTACCCAAAATGAAAATGAATTTAAAAATGCAGGTGTAGAGGGCTCCTTTTTATTTCAGAAAAATCACCTTTCATGGGATTAAAGTCCTTTCCAAGCTCCTGTTTCTCTCACTAGCTACCCAAGGGTCCCAATGCTTTGTCTTCTCTACTTGTGCATATCTTTCTGTTGTCCAGTATAGATAACTTAAATTAAAATCAGATTAACTGATCACAGCAGCACCAGTAGCCTTTTTACCTGTGTACATTCATAACAGCAAATGTAATGGTAAAATCCAGATTTGCTTCCTGACACCCTGATGTTCAAGCTTTGGGTATTCCAGTCACCACTGGGCTGTTCCTGGCCTCGGATAAATTTGTTTTGCTGTGCAAATTTCACCCAAAGGAGAGCCTGGGTGCCAGGTGAGGCCTTGGCACCTCTGTTTGAACAAGCCAAGAGCACCAGGCAGGAGCAATAAGTGGTGTAATCACACACTGGGGGTGTGGAACCCAGCCCTGCAGCTCTCTCTGGTGATTTACATCACTCTGATGAAATTGCTCTCATCTACAAGGTTATGGAAAAATTAATAACATTAATCAATAGGTGAAGGAGTTTAATGCTTGGAAAGGCTTGTAGATGAATGGCCAGAAACAGCAATTCAGGTAATTAATGGCAAACAAGATAGTCATTATACAGAAACTATTAAAAAATTACAGCACTTGTGGGTCTCAAATAATTTTGGTAAAAGATTCAGTTCCAAAGTGATCAGAGCTGCACTAAAGCTCAAACTGAACTTCTAAAAGGATGAAACCAATTTGGAAATATTGTTCCCCTTAAGAACCAAATTGCCGAGATTGGTGGGGGGTTTCACTCTCATTTAGTATTTTTAACCTCTGCAACTGCAGGGTTTGGGTAAATCTTTAGGAAAGAACTACTTCAGAACAAGAAGCACCTCAGAAGTCCAGTTGCTATTTCACTTTCAGAGGTCCTACCACGGCAAATTTTCAATTCTTCAAAAGCATATGAGATGAAGCACGAGGGAAGGTCGTCCTTCATGAACTCCTAGAACATAAGTACAGAATTGGAGGAGCTGGGCAGTGAGCAAACAGCACCAAATGCCACAGCAGAACAGATGTTGTTCCTGGAGTTCCATGGCTGTGCTGAAATTCTCCTGGAGGACAATTTTTGTTAGCACACCTCAGGCCACCACTGCCACCATGCACAGCTTCACTGCAGGGCCCGTGGTTTGATACTTTCCTTTGAACCTCAGCCCCTGCAGTAATGCCAAAGGAAAAAGGGCTCTGACAGGGAAGAGCAATGTGAAATGACAAAGATACTTATGACAGGACTTGGTGAATTTTAATGATAAACTGTGGACATCTGAATGCTAGAGCTGGACATTTTGCATTGGGCCAAATTGAATTCAGGGGGTCAATAAAAGTAACCCTGATAAAAATACTACAGAGACCTTATTCATTTGTATAAAGGTTTGGGGTTTTTCCTTTTTAATACAGGCTGAGATCAGCCAGCTCCTCATTACACCTTTTGCTACAAGTTTGTGGCTAAACACCAGGTGGGCAGACGCAGCAGTGAGAGGTGGGATCTGAGCTCCTCCAGCTTCAAACCTGACCCACCCTGCCCCATGGATTGGCTTTGGTCAGACCTGCACCCCCTTATTTTATTTTCTGAGATCATCTTTCACATCCACAACGTGCTCACTACGGCAGAGCATCAAACATTAGAGATTATTTATGTTTTGGAAACAAAGTAAGACTGAAAATTTCACAAGGCCTTGCACATCAGCACCTTTAGAAGTCATTTAATAGTTAAAAAAATAAAGTAGAAGAAACAGTTGGAGTGTGAGAGAAAAAAAAAGCAGCTTTGCAATGTACAGTATGGTTAATTACATTAATTATATCATGCAAGGATAAACTAGAGAAATACAAGTGTAAATAGCAAAACTTTTTTCCAACAATGTAGCCAGCATTTGCTTATAGTTTCAAGGGGCTGATTTCTAGGAATGAGTCCCAAACCTATTGGGGTTTGATTTTTCTTTTTAATGGTGTAGATTTCTTCAATGCTCTCCTTTCCTAGCTTGATGAAAAACCACCCAGCAAATATGGGACCACGGTTTGAACTGCACTGAATATTTATTTACTGGTATTGAATACCCTAAACATAATTTTTAAAGTCTGTGAAAACTTGGAGAGGATTTTTTTCTCCTCTCCCTGTTCTTCTGTACCTGGGATGTGAAACTTTCACAGTGGAAGCTGCAGGCCAGGGGCTCTGTATTAGAACTAAATTACCAAAACAGAAGCATCTGGTTTTCCTCAGTTGTCTGCTCAGATTAAATAACTCTGGTTTGAAATTATTTCAGTCACTTGCAGCCAGCAGGTTACATCAAGGGCATGTAATCTAATTTCTCACCAGGTCTGAAACAAGTACACAGTGATGCAGAATAAACAATTCTTACAAATCATTTTTTAAGTGACCACATAAGAAAAGCTATTAATAATCCAACAACTTCCTCTACTATTATTTGATAAGGAGCTTTAGGCCCAAACCATGAACAGAAAATATCTTATTATGTTGATATTTAATAATACTTAAAACATTCTTTGTAACAGGCTGGAAAATAATACCATGTAAATGAAGTGTATTTAATTGTATGCAGTAGAAAAGTAAAAGAAATTTCCCTTTTAAAGAAAATTGTGTCTCAGTGACTTGGAAATCCTCGTGTCAGCCTAGAACTTAAAATATTTCTGCAACTTTGCTGCTTTTATTTCTCTTTGCTGTGCTCGAGCAAGAATTGTCCACTAAATGTCTTGGAAAGAACTGAAAATTATGAGTTAACTTTCAAATGCACTCATTATTTGGCCTCATTTTGATGACCTCAGAAGAAATTTATCAGCCAAGAATTTTTTTTTAATTATTTAATATAAGTTATTTTCCTTCTCCCTTGCACCCAAGTTTAGAAGAGAGAAACAGTCCAGCTATATTATTAAAATTCTACCTAAAAGTACCTATTTCTTTATTAAAAACCAAAAAATTCTCTTGAATGAGAATTGCTTAGCACCAGCCAACACTAAAATTCATCAAAATAGGAAAATAAAGAACAAACCAACCCTCAACTGCCCCTTTTTTCCTTACTTTCACTTCAATACAGCCTCTCCTAAATACATGCAAAAAGCTTAAATCCATTACAGAAGGATTATTGACTCAGAAGGACTCATTTATAAGATAAAGTCTCACTGGAGGGAGCTTCACTAATTGGCAATTAAGTCAGGTCATTATCTATGATAGAATAGATAGGTAGAGACAGAATAAATGCAGATATTTGGGTTATCTTGTGGAGGACCTTTCAGCTGCCTGTGAAAAGGAGTGTCTGGGGAAGCAGAAAAGCAGTAGCTTTGTTTAAGGCTTTTATAGAACTGAAATACTGTTCCTGAAAAAAAAATATTTTTAATGTTAAGCAATGTTGGCTTTTTCAGGTTTTTCAGAACAAGGTGTTTGCTCCTAAATTTGTTAATTTTAATGACAAAGATATTTATGACAAAACCAACACCTCTGGTTACCTGCAGAGTATGAAAGGGGACAAAGCTTGCACAGGATATTTCCAGCTGGTGTTAAATTCTTTAGGCACTCCCAGGTTTTTACATGAAGATCTTGGGAGATAAAGCAGGAAGAAAATAGGTGTCCTGGCTTTTGAATCCTTAGCTTTTTCCTGACAAAATTTAATAATTTAATAATATTTTTTTCCTTTTTCTGTTGGTCACAATGTTCCTGTGTAGCTGCTGTAGCAGAGAAACCACTGCATGCTAATTTAGAAATGATGTCCCTGAGCTGTGAAGGCAAAACCTGCTGCACCTTTTCTCATCTCTGCTTGGTAAGGTGAAAGAAAAAGGCGCAAAATAACTTTCCCTTATGGGCATAAGTGAAAATACTGAACTTGGAGCAGCTTCAAATCAAAAAGTTGGTTTTTCATCCACCTGCCCTGCTGCAGGTCCCTCCATCACCCCCTTTGGTGCATGTGTTCCTTCCTTGAATGTCTCTCAGGTGGCATCAAAGGGAAATTAGACAGATGCACTTTGCTCATCTGAATTTTAAAAATGCTTTGGAGCATTTCCTTCTCCAGGGGTAAGGGAGGCTGTTCAGACAGCCGTGGTTTGCTTTTGGGAAACACAAATGGCACTGAACTCCACGGGTAAACTTCTCTTCAAGACACCTCCCAGTGGTTTAAGGCTCTGATGTGAATTTGCATTTACATTGCACTGTCTAAATTCTGAGAAAATCCCCTTAAGCATCAGACTGGGGAACAAATTGAGCAGAATTAGGAGAAATGCAGATTTTTAATTTTTTCTTTTCCTTCAAGGTTCAATTCAACAGCCCTAAACACACTGGTGGTTATAGTTAAAGTAGTCATCATCCTAAAATTTACCTTAAAAATTCACATTCCACCCTGACTGAAAAAGATAAACATATCAGAAACTTTGTAGATAACTTGGTTGGTAACCTGTATGTTGCAATAGAGCACAAAGAACGACACTCACACCTGAGTTGCTGACAGCAGAGAAACAAGGGCAGAAAGTTTATTTTACATCACTTATAAACTGTTTGAGAAATGGCTGAGGATTGGAGGATGAAGGGACCGCCTCTCCAATCCCATTGGTCAAGACAAACGTCAATCAAGTGTCTCCTCCCCCAGAGAAGAATTCAAAACAAAGTGGGAAAACATACAGAAATCAAGGTTGTTTATATAAAAGACCTGTGAGAAAGTCTGACTCCATCTATAAACAACAGAAGGCTGAGATAAACTTTAACAAGACAGGGCGACACCTGTATGAGATGAAAACTTAGTTTTCCTAAGGAAAAAATAGGTTTCTGGCATACTAGATCCAGGTGGTGAACTTGGGAGTGTCCTGACCCTTCAATAAGATCAAACATTGATGTGTGTTGAAGGAGCCTGAGCCTGTACAAAGCAAAACACAGCATCTGAAAATATTCTCTTACCAAGTTTATGTGGAGATTTGAGGAAAAGATACCAATTTGCTGATTTGGTGCTCGGGTGTGTAGAGGGTAATTCAGCTTTAGGCTCCTGGGCACTGCTGTGAGCCCTAAAGTTAAAGGCAAGTGGGTCAGTAACAGGGGATTCAAAATTCAGTTTTGTGTGGAACTCAGCCCCTGTTCCCACACCCTTCATGAGGATGTGTCCTACCAAGAGCTGGGAGGAGCTGACTCATCTTCTGCTTAAACAAGCATTTATATTCCAGGCTGTATTATTTGCTCGTATTCCTGTTGTTCATATCTGGCTTAAAACAATCTTGGGAATTAAATACAGAGGCTGGAGTGGGGTTATTTCTTACCAAGGCTTTAAGTGGTCACTGACTCATGTGAACACACAGAATGGTGTGTTCCCCGTGGATTACTGGCTTGTTGAACTGCAAGAGGCACCTTTTTGATTTCCAAAGCACTTTGAATCCTCCAGGCAAATCTGCATGTGGGTTTAATCTGTAATCCCGTTGCTGGTGGGTTTGCAAGCAAAACTGGCCACCTTTGCTCTGGGATCTTCCAAATTTCTGCCTCTCTATGGTGGGGAGAGCCCTTCCTTGTTTGCCTGTCAGCACATCTCCCAAAAGAAGATTCAGCTGGCCACACGTCCTTAGAAGAAGGGGGACAGGGCAAACAGCTGGTTTGGAGAAAGAGTCTGTGACCATTTGGGATTGCACAACAATCCATTTGCTAGAAAATTCCCCTGCACCTGAGATTCATTAATAGATCACGTCTAATTTCTCTTCCTCTGCTGCTCATCCATAGGAGAAACAGGCTGGATTTATGCTAGCAATCTTTTCTTCATGGATAAAATACTTGCCCTAAAATTCTTGACATATCTGCAGACCTTGAGCTGAGGGGGTTTGTGTATTTCTGTTTCTGTGCTTGCTTTGGTGCCTCCCTCTCATTCTCCACCTGATGACTTCTAACTCAAGCACCAACCCCACAGCACTGCCCATCCAGCTGTGGGCTGTCCCAAACATCTGCCTGACCTTGCTGCCACGTACAGGCCGCTGTGACACGAGCACTGGGAAGGGCAAAGGGGATTTTTGGATCCTCCATCTCTTCCCCTTCTGTCTGGATTTCTACACAGAGAGCTTTTAAAATATCTCACGTACCTGGCAGGGCTCTGCTGTGAGCAAAGATTACCTGAGAAGCCCCTGAGAAGTCCTTGTCTGCCTTCTTGCCGTGCTGCTGGAGAACACGATGTGTTTTGTGTGGAGAATAATGCTGTGACCCTCTTTGCCCTGACCAAAAACCGCGGGCGGCGTGCCGAGCGCGCGTTCCCCGTGACGCACGTGTTTATTTAAACCCTCCTCTGCCTCGCAGCTCGTGGTGAAATTTATCACACTGCAGGTCACGGCCACCATTTCTTCAAGAGGAGGGGAATGTGAGGTTACTGCTAAGGCTTTTGGGAAGCCCTCCAGGGTTTTAGTGAGAGGGTGTTTACCGAGCTGCTGCTGACACCACAGCTGTCGGCTGCAACACCGAGGGAGGTTTTCAGGCATAACAAACCTGTCTGCCTTGGCTGAAAGGCCTTCCAGAGTTTTTTCACCCACAGTTGCAAAGTTATGGGTGAATAATGCACAGGGAGGGTTTCCAGTGCGCACCAATGCAGGAAAACTGTCAAGGACACTCTTAAAATCCTCAGTATTTTTTTTTACTACAGACCACCTTCCGTGTCTTCACAAGAGCCCTGGTTTCCACCACTTTTTCCTTGTTTGTGAAGGTCATAGAAACACAGAGTGTTTTGGGTTGG
>WAAE01021591.1:0-18682 GCA_013400495.1 Nicator chloris
GACAGTTTTAGCTTTTACTCGGCATTCTGAAAGGCAACAATTCAAAATAAGGCCCAGCTTTCTTATTTAGCATAATCACTCAAAATCTTGGAAGCTGGAGGGTTTTCCCAGGGGGTGAGAAGCTCAATGCTACAGTAACAGGCACATCAGACTCCAGCAAGATGCAGCAGTCAGTACATTTATGCTGTTCCAATGGCACCTGCCTGATTTATCTTTTTGGCTCTGAAGGAGCCAAGTAAAGAGGAAGAAGCAAGATAACATAACTGAGTGCCAAGCTAAGTTCAGTATCAACAGCTCACATGCTGTAAGGCAGCCTATCCACAGTATTGCAAAAAACCCACATCAGCTGCAGGTCTATTTTGTGAACAAAGTAGCACTGGGTAGGGTCTAGTGATTACCAACTGTGGGTTACTGAACAGATGAAATGCAGAAGGCAGCATGATCATCCTTCACTAAAAGACTAGGGAAAAAAATTCAAAACCAAATACCTTAACAATGCCTTGTCTCCTCTTGTGTGCCAAGAAGCATGTATTTCTTCACATCAAGGTCCAAAAAACCTGGTATGGCTCCTTGTGCTGCAGAAATACATGGTTCAACCATAATTTAGTATTAAACTAATTCAGAAAAAAACCCTGAAATAAAAAAACTGCAGCTGTAGCAAATGTAGGGAAAACCTGGTAAGTT
The DNA here is from genome assembly GCA_013400495.1 of Nicator chloris. Taxonomy (NCBI): domain Eukaryota; kingdom Metazoa; phylum Chordata; class Aves; order Passeriformes; family Pycnonotidae; genus Nicator; species Nicator chloris. Next base: position 685 of record WAAE01021591.1, read on the forward strand.
TTTCAAACCCTAGAATAAAAGAGAAGCCATTTTTATTTTATTGTAAGGCTGAAGTACGCCATTAGTAGTCAAATGTATTTAAAAATCTTTATTAACACCAGCTTTTCTCTAGTTAAGAGGTAGCAACTACTGTTTCATTCCACAGGATAACCAGAAGGGCCAAGTTCTTTGGTGTGGTTCAAAGCCAACAGAAGCAGAAATTAGTCAAGTAAGCGCAAGTTAAGTTGGGATGACCATCCCAAGGCAGAAAGAGCTCTAGTATGCGTAAGGTTCCTTTTATCTCTGTGGGGAACACAGAGTTCATGACTAGGATGCCTGATCAGACTCCAGTCTCACCTCAGCCATTCAGGAGTTCAGCTGTTCCACAGTAACAGCTTATTACATGCAAATGATCAGTGGGCTCAAAGTGCAAGGACAGCTTCTTGGCACTTCTCTGGAAACAGTGACAGCCTAATTTTGTTTTTTAAGTGGAAGAGTACGATTTCTCTAGTTTCTAAAGTGTGAAATGGGATATTTTTAAAAAAAATGTTTTGGGACGAGAGGGGGAAGCTAGGAGAGTATTTGAGGTATTTGCTACTATGAAATGAAGCTTACATATGCAGTAGTAAACAGACACTAAGCACTCTGTTTCTCATTTATTTCAGGCAATGACAGCGGTAGAATTTAAACCCTCCTGTGAGATGAGGGCACAACCAATAATGACATTGTATAGAGTTTGTTTTCTACATAGTCAAATATATAAAAGTTTCATGAAACTCATCACTGGGACAGTCAGCAGTCAGTCCATGTGTTGTCTATTCAGTTAGACCAAGCTTCTTCTTCAGAGATTCTGGCATTTCAGGTGGAGGTGGGCGAGGAAGTCTGAAATAAACCTTGACAGAATCGTAGATGAACCACTGTAGTGCAGTCAGGGTACCAATCATAATGATACGAGCAAACAGACCTTTCCATACACCTGGAGAGCAAACCATAAAGCATGAGCAGCATAAAATGGCACAAACAAAAGAAATCCTCCCCAAAACACCAGAAACATTTGATCCAAAATACATTAAAGTAAGAATGTACCTTTGAATCCAAGCCTCATAAGAACCTGTGAAGCTGAGCTGCCCTTTTCTTTGTTCAAGACAGACACCACAGAGTCAGCAGGATGGGAAACAATTGCACAGAATACACCAGCTGAAAGAATAATTTGACATTAGTTTTGTGGTGTTTTAGCTGTACCACTGCTGTGTACAATAAGTGTTACCAGCTGAAACTTCTGAAAAAACAACCAAAAAAAAAACTTCTGAATCTTTGGATACTGAAAATCCCCCCTGTACTCAACGATTCCAAAGACTGAAAAAGATGCAAGTTTTCTCTGAAATCAGCTGCAGTTTTTAAATCTGGCCATCAATAGAAGCATATAGGAGCAGTTAAAAGTAGTGTCCTATTACAGACCCATTTTCCCCTAACAGACTGATTATAGTTATTTCCCCTGCACATTTTAAAGTTGCTAGCAAGTTCTCCCATTTTAGTGACATCTGCTTAATAATCTTGAAAAGCAACAGGTCTCTAGATTTGCAGTAATCCATTAATGAAGTGTAGGACTTAAAGATTCCTTACCAATATAGCCTGCAACAAATGTGACTACCAGCTGTTCTCCTTTTGTACATTCACTTCGGGGCTTGGGAACAACGTACTTGTAGAGAGCTTCAACAGTACGTTCAAAGCAGGCAAATTTCATCATTGTGTATGGAATCTGTCTCATCCATAGTGGAGCAACACCTTTATAGAAACTTAATCAGAGAAGAAACAATCTCAGTTTCATTTTCTTCAGTATTTAAAGTCCATTTCTAACCTGAAACAAATTAGCTTATTTATTGCTGCTACACAACTTCTATATACTGACCCTGTAATGCTGTCAATACCTACAGAAATTTGAGTTGTAAGAATTCCTGAGTACTACCTTCAAATAGCAAAAGAAATTGAAATGTTCCTGATCCCCAGGCTGCACAGCAGTTTTAGTCACTTGTCAGATTACAATGCATGGCAGTAATGTAGTACTGATACTACCAGTGCAGTAAGGCTAATGTCTGCATACCAGCCAAGTCCTGATAGTGAGATATGACTTGTACATCTACAGCCACTTCTATCAGAACAGAAAGCTAACATGCAGTTATATTACTCTCACATGCCAATGACTCAAGCATCTTTGACTGTACAACCGGAAAGTTGCTGAGTATCTCTGACTGGAACTGCTAGAAACTGAAGTTATCCAGCAGAACTCAGCACAAAGATACTCACAAAGATGGATCTAAGGAGCATGTGGAATTAACAGCCACCTAGCACAGATGCCCTGAAGTATGTTAAGTTCTTATCTTGAAATACAAAGACCAAAAACTATAACAAGCTAAGGCCAGTAATAGTTATAGCACCAGTTCCTTCGTTAAGAAAAAGTACTAAAATGAAGAACGTCAGTTAAAACGACGGGATGCTTACGCCCAGATGCCTTCCTCTGCAAACATTTTGGGTAAAGCCTGCCGTAGGGTGTTCGCATATCCAGGCTGTGTCTGAATACGAACTTTAGCAGCTTCCATTGGAGCCAGAGCAATGTCAGCAAAAAACTCCGCGCTGGCAGATGCAGCTAAATATAGCGAAGTACGCCACAAATAGGCATTTTCCTGAAAAGAATTTAAACACACACTTTTATTAATAAATCATGCTTTTGTGATTACTCTTTATCACTAATACTATTATGCTGCAGACATATAGTTTTACATAAAACATTTAAGGCTTACCTCTCCCAGCATGTTGCCATACAGGATTTTGAAAACTTCATAGAAACCAAATTTACAAAGCCCTTGCATGGAATAGCCAATAAAGGTTGGAGCCCATCCCTTAGCCAAACCACGAACACCATCTTCTTTGATTGTCACTGAAAATCCATTGAAGATGCTCTTGTATTTTTGTGGATCAACCTAAACAGAATAGACAGTTAAATGATTGATGTAACTTACTATTTTCCTTCTCACACCCCTATCCAAATTTTTTAGTTTTTCTATTCCTCAGACAGACAGCTTCCTATAATTCCCTGGACAGATGATGCACTGACCACAAAGTTACACTAACTAACGTTACCATTACGGTTACTTGCTAGTCTCAAACCCTGACTTGTTTTAACAGCCAGTATGTTCCTCAATACTCAGAAACCACCACATTGAATTTTGTTTCACTTTAATTCTCCAAATTAACAACGTAACTGTAATGAAAACATTTACTGAAATCATTGTTCTAACACTGTCAGTGGTGTACTGGTTCAACTACGTATAGATCAGATTTTTAAAAAACTTAACGGGTCCTGTCAGCAATCTCATCTACTTTACACACTGTATCTATGTACACTCAAGTGTTGCCAGAAACCTAATGATTCACCTGATAACTAAAGCTTTCAGAAGGAGCTATGGGACATGCATGCCAACCTGCACTGACTGGTATTTTGTCTTGCAGTCTAGGAACAACATACCTGAGATCTAGTTCACCTAAATATGTCAATTTTAAAGAGAAACATAATTTTAGAAAATTGGATATTTAACTAGTCACTGCAAAATGAGACTATGTTCAAGTCAGAACCATGCTTAGATATGTAACAGGTGTCCTGGTTTCAGTTAAACCATGGCAAAGGTGACCTCTTCTTATAAAGACATGAGAGGGCAGGCAAGAGGTTTCTTCCTGGAGAACTTAGGAAGGATTAGTAACATGCTCTGTACTGGATCTGTAACGAGATAAATGCTGACAGGTTTTGTAAGATCACACCTGGAATCCACATGGAACCTCCCTCCTGAACCTCCCTTTAAGTGCTGGAGAGGGAAGGGGAAGTATCACCTCCCTTACCATGTAACGAACCAGAACTGGTAGCCTACTGAGCATGTCTGATGTGTTACAGATTTCCTAGTTTGAGACCAGACTTTCAGGTGCTCTCAAGAATGTGAAAAAGTCTCTCAGGTAAACGTTGTTAAATAGAGGCCATTCAGAAGAACACAGTTTTGAAGAATAGCACATGCATATTCCTAGTGAGACAAGGAGGTCTGACTAATTCACAGTTCCCTCCTGATTTCAGGAGTTCTATAATTCCAAAACGCCCATTTTTTTATAAACCAGTGTCAGCCTATGCAACAGGGAAATCATTAACTACTGTATTTCCAGAAACTTACAAGTGTGCTTTAATTTGCTTCATTCTTGCAGATTTGCCTGAATAAATCCATTAGTATGTTTTCATCCATGGCTGTTCACAAAATGATTTTAATGTGTCATAAATGCAATGCAACGATGCTCCTTTCAGTTTAATCAAAAACCACTTCAAGGAAAGCAGTTGCGAGCACAGATGACCTTCCTGATACCAAATCAAGTTTTAGCCACTCTGCTCAAAGTGGCATCATTAGAAAATATCCAATCTATAAGCCATGCATTGGTATCCACGGTGTTAATGGATCAAATTACACATGCATGTCACTCCAGGCTAAGAATGCAGATCCAAAAGATACTATTTCCTTACTCCAAAAGCACTGGAACAGTGCTGGACAGCCAACCAGCCAGCAGAGTAACATTGTGGTGGGTGCCTTTTAACAACTATAGTCAGTTAGACACGCCTTAAATGCTGTCAAAAATAATGAGTCCAGATTATCCATAATACCTTTACTTCTCTTGAAAGTGGTATTTTGCTAGTCTTACAGCAGTAGATTTGATAAAGCAGCATTCAAGTTTACTTGCTTCTTGTCAGCCACAAAAGATTGTATCCCTACTGCCAACTCTTAATATGCTGGCTAGATAGAAGACAGAAGTTCAAGAAATGTTTAAGCTCATACAAACCTGCATACGACACTTCACTAAATCCAGAGGTACGACACCAGTGTGTGTCAGGCCACAACTTAGGACCCCACCAACGCCACAGAGAGCATAAAACTTGAGCGAGCCATATTCACAACTGTATTCTGCAGCAAAAAATAAAGACACACCATGCTTTTATATAAACTCCATGCACGGCTGGACAGCGATGTTCAGGGTATAGTTTATGCCTCCAGTTCATTAGTAATTAAATATATCACACTAAACATGCTCTGTCATCACATACCAACATGCAGAACAAACCTGCATTCTGCATTTAACCAGGTCTAGGGGAACCAGTGCCGTATGTGTTGTTCCACAGCTAATAATCCCACCAAGGCCACAAAGCACAAAGAATCTGTTTGAGCCATAGGCACAGCTGTATTCTAGTTAATTGGAAAAAATTACATATATATGAGCAAACATAAATGGTAACAATGATCAGAAAAGAAATAAAACTAAGTGCTACTTTCTCAAAAGTATTAAACTGACATAACCTCCCATGCTGCATTATTTGAACAGAGTGTTATAATGAAAAATAATTCTTTTGCTTTAAATTAAAACACTTTGGACTAACGAGATTTGATTCTAAGCCTTTCAAATTAAATTTGTTCCTTTAAATAAGCAAAGGAAGAAACAGTAAAGTTTTAGTTCATAGCACACTAAAACCATAGAAATTAATCCCAGAAGTTACTAGCAGAATCTATGACTCAAAGTTGCAATGTACAACAATTTCTTATATCCAGGAATTAAGGAAGAATAGTATTCCTCTAGTATTTAAAAGACAAATCTTCTTCCATTAAATATTCTATGACAGTTTAAGTTCTGTATTTAAGTAGAGACTATAAAAATCTACAGTACTGGTGTTGGAGACATGCAGAGATACTTTCAGGTATTTCTCAGATTATTTACACAGGTTTTTTGTAAATTGTCTTTCAAATACAGAATCTCAAATGTATACAGCTTGTTTAATGAAACTGCAGATTGCTAGATTGCTATTCATCATCCCATTGAATGCTCATACATAAGGTTCATTAAAGAATCTTTCAGGTCACATTTAAGGAAGAGATACTTCATATGCACTGTTCTATACAGTGTATGGACTGTATCTAAAATCATCCAATCTTAAAACAAATTATTAATTTTCACATATTCCTATACAGCGATGTTACTGGAGCTGGAAAAAAAGAACCCATTTTATTCTTTAATTTTTGAAGAAGCTACAGAGGCTATGAGTGAGTGCAAACAAAAACCACTCAAATTTACAGTGAAAAGTTCAAAATAAGCATAAAGTAGCAGCACAGTTCTGGCTACTATGCTCAACATTTTAAAAATATAAGTAAAAGCAAAACTAATATACTGAAAAAGCATACAGAAAATAATACAGGATGTAAAAAATATTCTCCAAAGTAGAAAGACTATGTTGCTACTAAACATATTGGTGTCACTTTGATATAATGGAATAGATATTAAAGTGTTACAACTTAGTAAGAACTATCTCCAAGAAACACTAATGAAAACTAAAGGATAGCAAAAGCCTATCTTATGCAGAGCTTCTTTGCCATCTTTCTGGTTCTGAATTTCTTTATCAACATCAACAGAAACTGACAATGATGTTCCACAGCACCAACAGAGCAGCAGATAACACTAGCAGGCTTATCCAGCTCATAACTTTGCTAACATAAATTTTAAAGGAACTCCTTCCCACAAATATTCTGGATTTTACATTATATTTTATATTCACATTTTTCACCTTACTCTTAAAAATTACCCAAACAGTAAAAAAAAAAGGTTTTTTTTATTTAAAACAATAAATATCAAATCAGAGATGCTATAGTGAACCTAAGTTAAAAGCTAGAAATCAGTTATCAGAATAACTTATTTTTAATTGAGACACTGCTAAAAACTGTAAATATGCTTGTCTGGGACTTACATATAGCTCCAAAATAGCTTGGCTATGCTAGCAGATTTGTAGACAGCAGAAACAGACTGTTTACAACTTTCCAGAACGGCTGGTTAAACACACACAGATCAGGCAGGTGTAATCAGAGAACAGACTCTAGGTCTGTTTGGGGCAGCTCTGTCTAGCTGTGTCTTTGGTCAGCAGCACCACAGCCCTGCAGCAGCTACCACACCACACAGATCTCAGAACTGTTTGTTCATACTGCCTTTTTCACGGTAATTTAGAGGTCATACTCCTCTAATGACAGGGACAGACCTTTATAGTAGCCACAGAGAAGTACAGTTTTATGTATGTGCTGTATTACAGTGCTATTCAGACTGACCTGCGAGGCTGGTGTTCAAGTACAGTCATTAAGGAAGCCACTTTCAATTAGGCTTGAGCTCTTTAGAGGTGCCTAGGTTTGTAGTGATACAGTAGTACTAGGAAAATAAATCCACAGATAATCTTGGACTTTTTATTTCAGAAGTAGAGTCAAATTTTCTAAAAACCCTAACCTGAGAAGAGAACCAGCTGAACATGCAGCACAGAGGACAAGAAAGTCATTCTAACATACCCAGGTACTGATTTAAGACAAACACCCTGAAGGTGCACTAATATAAACATATGGCATAAAAATTTATCTACTCTGTTGAGACAGCTACACTGTAACTATTTCATATCTGTGCTTCCAATCTGACATGTTAGCAAGGACAAATTCCATGAGCCAGTCGTAAAATACTTGGTCTCTGAGCTCCGTTGTGGTGGATGCCATGAGCTGACCTCAGAAGGTCATGTGGTTTGTACTGACTTTATGTGACCTTGTGCAAGTTCAGATATCTTCTGCAATGTGTTATGTTCTCAACATAAAAGCCAGAGAACCAACTGGTACATGAAATAATGAACTCAGCAGAAAAGATTACAAAGATTGAAACCACCTTTGGCCACAACTACCACCTTTGACCATAACTGCCAACAGGATGGAGATTAAGCATAATGCTTTAAAGAAATAAGTGCACCTACTGAATATATTTAGCATACCAAAGAGCGATTTAGGGCTTTAGTTAGCTGGCAGCAGGATTAGTTAGCTGGCAGCACTGAATGCTACAAATAATTTTTTGAAAACTTCATATAACCTAACCTGTCTCTCTTTCATGTATTACATGAATGTTCATGCAAGTCCACTAAAATACCTCAATAATAACCATACTTCAGAAGAGGTACCTTACTGAAAGTAATTCTTAATTTTTTTTAAGTAAATCCACTTTTAAGTTATTGATAATTTAAGAGAATTAGAATTTTTATATCCACCTTTACTGTGCATTCCTTCAGATGGACCTCAAAAGGTTGGAGAGATGTGCAGAGAAGAACTGAATTAAATTCAGGAAAGGCAAATGTAGGGTCACGGACCTGGGGAGGAATAGCCCCATGGACCAGCACAGGCTGGGGGACAACCTGCTGGAAAGCAGCTCTGCAGAGAAGGTACTGGGGGTCCTGCTGGACAGCCAAGCTGTCCATGAGCCACCAGTGTGTCTGTGTGGCCAAGAAGGCCACTCCAACTATCCTGCAAAGCATTAGGAAGAGCACTGCCAGCAGCTCGAGGGCAATCCTGTCCCTTTACTCAGCCCTAGTGAGGCTACATTTGGAGTGCTGGGCCCCTCAGTACAAGACAGACATGGAGCTCCTGGAGCAGGTCCAGGGAAAGGCTACAAAGATGATGAGGAGACTGGAACACCTCATTTATGAAGGAAGGCTGAAGGAGTTGGGTCTGTTCAGCGTCAAGAAAACACAACTGAAAGGGCACCTTATCATTGTCTGTAAGTATTGATGGGAGGGTGTTAAGAGGATGGATCCAGGCTCCTGTCAGTGGTGACAAGCAACAGGACAAGAGGCAATGGGCAAAAACTGATGCACAGGAAGTTCTATCTGAATATAACGGAGAACTTCTTTACTGTGCTAACCACGCACTGAAACAGGCTGCCCAAAGAGGCTGTGGAGTTTCCCTCCCTGGAGATATTCAAGAATCTGGACACAATCTTGGACACAATCTGCTCTAGGATGACCCTGCTTCAGCATGGAAGTTGGACCTGTAACAACGATGACTATGACTCACTGTGGTCCTTCCCACCCTTACCCATTCTATGGTAGGGAAGTATGATCAAGGTCTGACCTTCAAAAATCAACTGGGAAACATACAGGAAGCACTTACACTTAAGTGCATCCCTGTATCTTAAATAGCAAGTTATCTGGTGTACAACCCACAATTAGTAAAAAGAAAAAAAGAACTAAAAAAGAACAGCGGGAAAAAGGCCTAATATATCTAGATGTTCAGGTTCCCAGCTATGAATAAAGTGGTGAAAAAACAAGAAAAAAAGGGAAAAAGGATGGGAGAGATGGTCTTTCGAATCCACAGATTCACTCACTGGTCTTCTCCGCCGATGAAAGAAGTACGGGCCTACAACCTCAGTGCCCAAGGCTACAGGCCATGCAGAACCAGAAAAAGCACTCTCTTCTCCCCAAGACAGAATCTACGGGGGTGTTTGTGATTACTCGGCACTAGAACCTTCCCGTGTCCTTTCCCGGCAAGCCCGGATCCCTCCTGCTCCTCAGCACACATCGCCAGGAGAGCGGAAGCACTGCCAGCGCCTCCCCCTCCCGTGCCCTTCCTCGTCCTCCAAGCAGGCGCGTAGGCCCAGCGCCGGCCCCACCCGGCCCGGCCGAGCGCTGACATTTCCTACGCCGCCCTGGCGGGCACAGGCCCACGTTTTGGGGGCTGCGCAGGCACCGCCAGCCCCGCACGCCCGCGGGCCTCGCCTCCACCGCGGGCCCTCCGTTCTGCTCTCACCTTCGTCGGCGGACGCGGCTGCCAGGCCCCGCTGCGTGGCGGGGGCCTCCGCGGGCTCCGCTGGGCGCTTTCTCACGCCGTCCTGCACCAGCTGGAAGTGCGGCGCGCAGAACGGGTTGTGCCGCGCGAGCGGCGCGATGGACGAGAACATGGCGACCTGAGGCGGGCGAGAAGAGCAGAGCGACATGGGACCAGAAAACCTCGCCACGGCGCGGCCGCCGAGCCCCGGCCCCGCACCCGCGAGGCGGCCCTGCCGCCCCGAGGAAGAGCCCGGTCCCCGGCGGGCGGGCGGCCCGCGCCTCCCCGAATCACCTCGCAAGATGGAGCCGCTGCGGCAGAGGCTGAACGCGGGCCCCGCGCCGTCACCTTGTCCTTCGCCGCGCCGAGGGCGGGGCCGCCGCGCAACGACCCGCGCCGCGATTGGCGGAGGCGCCACGCCAACCGCCGCGCACGCGCGGTCACCGCCCTCCCGCCCGGCGGCGCCGTGCCTGCGCTCCCTCCGCGCCCGTGCCGAGGCTGCGTCTCAGCACCCCGGGAGCGCCGCGGCTGTGGGTGCAGCCCTGCGCTGATACGCTGCGGCTCGCTACTCGGGGTGTGTGAGCGCACCCAACAGCGATAAACCCCGCGCCTCAGCCTCTGTTCCTTCCTTATCGCCGCCTGGCTCGGGGAGCTTGCCAACTGCGCCACGTGCCTCCCGCAGCCTTGCCCCGGGCAATGACAAACCAGAGCTAGGCCGGAACGGGAGTTCCCTGTGCTGGCCTTGACCCGTGCTCTGCAGCACTCACACCGAATCATGAAAGCATCAGGGCTGGAAGAGATGTTTAAGATCAAGTCCAACCCCTAGCATCACACCCATTTTTTTGAGATTTAAGAAGTCCTCGGTATCACCCGAGGTTCCACGAATGGTAATCACATCTACTAATACTTTCTAATCACAGTGTGGTAAACACAAAGATGCAACTCCCTCCCTCAGCAGAAAGCTCACCCCTCTCACCAGACTCTGGCTGTAGAACACTGTCAACCCAAGCACAGTCAGACCTAGCACTAAGCACTACCTGCAGACTCCCTGGCCGAGTTCCACCTTCGGAGGGTAAGCTTGCAGGGCATCATGACATAACCTGTGCTACAACAACTGCAGCTGCTCACAGAATTGTTTCTTACTTTGTTAAAAGCAGAATGGTATGTAACACAGGACCCACACTTGGCCTTACCTACCTTTAACTATGCCTTTTCCAACAGAGTGATTCACTCATTTTAGTGACTTATATAGTACAAGACTAGCACAGACATGTTCAGCTCTCCAGTTACCAGAGGTAATAACTCCTCTTTTTCATTGTTTTGATCATATTCTTTCGATTATAGTGCTCTGCAACAGCATACACACAGAAGCCAGGAAAGCAAGAGACACATGCTGAACATCCCAGCTCTTCTGAGCAAATGACAGCACAACAGCAACACCACACTGAAGAAACACCCTAACTTTGGTCTGCTCAGAGGCTTTTACCAAACTTCCAAGGAAGGCCCTTAGGTCCTGCCTCTACTCGCTCTATTTCACGACAAAGTTGTGAATCCAGGGAGACTGTCCTACACGGACAAAAGTGCCCAATAGCACAGTTGCAGATATCAAGGTTGGTTAAGTGCCTCTTACATAAACTACACTCCAGCTGCTCAAGTAGAAAAAGGTCAAATGAAACTTGCACTCTTCAAATACTTTCATTCAGCAACCAGCTGAGAGCCCAAAGTGCTGTTGAATTCATTGCCAGTGACAGCAGTGAAAACAAGCCAGAATTGTTCATTTTGCCATTACTTGTTCTGCCCTACTCACCTCTAAACAATTACTGGTAACAATGTTTTATTTAAAAGCCAAACACTGACACAAGTTCAATTAGATGGTAACCTCTAAACGTGATTGAGATTCGGGCTCTTATCCTGAAATTGCACATAAATGATAACAATTCTTGCAGACTTTTCCAGTTTTTAACATATAGAAACCTCTGTTCCTTCCAATTATAAAGGATGAGCAGATGACTATGTATAGACATCTAATGGCAATTTGTGTGCACAGCTATACAGGTGCTTATGAGTTAGCCTGTAGAACTTTTCTGGAACAAACTGTTTGGTTTTTAAGTGACAATTAGCTTCTAACATCTGTACTATTAACAGGAACTACTAAAGAGCAATCTAGCATAGCGCCATGAAAATACAGGAATAATATGTATTCTTGCTGAATACATATAATTTTACAAAGAAAATACCTACAACTTTTCCCAGATGTGAAGGATTAAAATAGCAATAGCCTGTAATTCAAACCATCTAGATTAATTTAATTAATTTCTGAGAGACATTGCAGGTAGTAATAGGTGAAGACTTGAAAGATGTTACCTTCTAGTGTCAACCTCTGTCCAATTCACAGTAAAAAGAGCTATTGTAAATTAAATCCATCTTTTTAATCAGTAGCTCTTCAAGTTTCATGAGGTTAGGAAAATTTCAGTTTGTAACTCTGGAGTGTTCTTAAGTTCATCCATCCTTCTGTTGTAACATTCACCACATATCCTCTTCCATTTCCCACCCCAATTTCACCTCAAACTGCATACAATCAAGAAAATGCAGGCTAGTTCCTGTCTTACAGTACCTTTTCACAGTTCTAACATTTTGGTGAAGCCTCCAAGCAAAATCAAAGCTTTTACAAGCTTGTTTCCCAGGTGGCCTTGTTTTCAAAAATATACGAGATACTGAAACAACCATCCACACCTTTGATAACCAGGTTAGCAGAGTAACATCTGCTTGGGTTGTAAACTTGTATTTTATATGCACTTTCCTTGTTTCAACACAGAACTACTAGACCATGGTTCTAGAGTCAGTAATGGATCAGGTTTTAAAGCCCATGGGAAACCTTAGCTTGCAGCATTTCCTTCACCACGATCCAAGCTTCCAAGGTTGAACAACAGCAGCCATATGTTCTCAACACAGGAAGTAGTGAAACCTCTATTCTTATTAATTGCTGCCATGGATATCCTTGTCTAATAATACTGCTTTAATTTTTTTAATTCTCCTCACACATTACATTAATTTATATCTATTAAACATCACTTTTTTTTCCCCTAAAGAATAAATAAGACAGTGCAGTTACTGTTTCAACCACAGACTAGTAATGCTAATAAAGAACTTCAAAGTGAGGTGGAACAGAAAATTTGTAGGATTTTTGTTTTTATATCAGCACATACACAATACTTACAGGTGTCTATGCCACCTTAGGACTGCTTTACAAGTTCAATTAGCTTGGAGACCTTGTGCTGTCTGAAATATGCATGTACATATCCACTGTAGTAACTTGCTGTTGCACTGGTGCACTTGCAGCCTGGTAAATTCCCTCAGGGAAAAGAAAAGCAAGTCAAGGGACAGTTTTAGACAAAGATAGGTAGGCTTACCAAACACGCAATAAAAGCCATATTAACAGACAACAAAGGGTATGCTGAAACACCTACCTTTGCAAACACAAAATTTAAAATTATACATCACAATGCACCCCTATATCTATTCCACCCAATATGCTACTTAAGCCATATCAAAGTAAACCAAATGTACCATGCACAAGATATGCCACACAATTTTAACAGCTTCATTTGCAATTACATAAATTTTACTGCTGAGTCTTCTTTTGGACTTGTATTGTTTAAAGGCATTCTTTTTGTACTCAGCTTTTCTGCTTTGACTCTGCATAAACTAGTTAACATATTTTTTAGTTATCTTGTCCACAAAACTAGCAGAGAAGGTAATTAGCAGCAATTTTAATACCATAAAGAGTTTTCTAAGTTATGCTACAGGAAACAAAACACATAGACCAAACCTAGGAGGGATCTGAAATCATTCTGTAGGGCAGTGCTGAGCATGCTGTTAGCGAATAAACTCCCAGAAGTTCTTTCACGCTGTTTCTTATGCAAATACAAATCAAGGTCTCAAAACACACAGAGAACTTAAGATCCTTCTTGAAAATTTATTCTCTTAGACGCTAATGAAGCTCTGACGCTCTCAACCAAGGATCAGATGCTGTAAGATTAATATCAAGACTGCAAGTGAAATCCTCTAGTGATTCAAAGCCTGATACCAGGTTCCTGAGACCGGATGCATTTTGAAAGATTAGTACAGAATTTAAAGGGAAAAATACAAGCTGTGTGTTAGCTCCAATTCAGACAGGAAATCAAGACCTGCCACGTTTTCAGCACAGCATTCTGAGCACTATGATCAATCATGAGAACAAAACCCACCAAACACAAAATAACGTTGCCATGCCCATTAACTTCCGCAGGGCTTTTCCAGGCTTCTTGTAGCCCTTGCCGTGAAAGCAACTTCTTAAACAATACTACATCAGAATTCCACTCATTTTTGCAACTGGATTTTGGATACTAGTCCATAAAATTGCTCTATTTGTCATTGGTTCTGAAAGTTCAAGCTGGCTCTGTCTGAAAAACAAGATGAACCAACAGAACAAAAGTGAGCATGCATAAAAGGAAGAAAAAAAGGAACATTAGTGCCTATTGCTTCAGTGTTTTGATACAAAGACTGTAGTATAATTATATGCTTCAGCCTAACTTAAACAGCGGTAGTTGAAGGCTTTAAGCACATACAGCTAATAGCACTACTATACATGCCACCCTTAGAATATAATGAAAAATTAATCTTTGGGGCCAGGGGAAAGATCCTAGTCTCAGGGCTACCTCACACCATTAAATGTCTGAAATATAAAAAAGTCCATTCCTTTCTTGAAAATGCATTGCCTTCCAACTACAACTGTACTGGGTTACTTTGAGGACTTTTCTGGAAAACTCCTTACCATCTGTGAGGTAACACTGAAGTTGAGAGCATTCTCCAAAACAGCACAAAAATGTTAGAATGATGACATTTAATTGCAACAAAATTCAGTTTGCAGTTTGTGTTAATTGTGGCTTGTTTTTTCCTTGATGATGCTAATAGTATCCCTGGAGGAGGTCAACTGAAAATATTTCATGTAACTAGGAAAGAAAGATATATTTTATATTCAAACACAGGCAGCAAAGTGTTGTGAGAAATAATGCAAAGTAAAAAGGAAGTTCCTTTAGCATTGAAAAACAAATGAAAGCTATCTTCTTCCCCATCCAAATTAAAGGCCTGACAGGCTAAAGGATTATGGTGCAAAACTCTGATACTGCCAATGTGATGAATATTCCTCCCACCAAATGACATGAACTGCCCTGAGTTTATCACTAGATTTTTAGGTTTTTTTTTCCAATATGGAAGACTGTAGCAGCACAAAATGACACCACTGATACATCACTTGTCTTGCTTTTGCTGCCTTTCAGCAATGCATTTATTTTGATAAGGAAAATTCACACACATTAAAATCATTTTTATTTTTCTCATTTTTTTGACACCAAAAGTGAATGTCTTATGTTACAATTCTCTATAGGATGGACACAAGTTTAGCTATTTGGATTACTCAAAAAAGCAGTTTAGAAGGAAAAAAAACATTAAACAGGAAAAAAACCCCAAAACTATTGCTTTGCTACAAATTACCATGTTTGTCCCAAAGTTCACAGAAAGTAAAGCTCCCCCATAGCTATAGTCTACACAATACTTGTACCTAGAGTAAAAAGATATTGACTATTAACTAATGTTCTCAGCTTTTTATAAGTAGCACTTTAAGAATAAGTAGTATGATTTATTGCAATTTTGTACCAAGCAATAAGACTGAACATCTGTATGCTGCAGATTTAAGCACACCAAAAATGTATACATTCACTTTAAAAAAATTTTTGCTTATCACTCTTCATTGGTAGTAGTGAAGTCAGCTGCCTGCTCAACCAAGTTACACAATAGAGAGTGTTTCAGCATGCTTCCACTGAGAAAAATAGTCAATGGCATGAAAGTAGTAAATCTCACCTTAAAAGATGAAACTGTAGCAGAAAATGCAGCAATGCCCTCTTCATACAAGAATAAAACTTCATATGGAATTTTCACACTTTGAGAATACTTCTCTACATGAATATTTAAAGATAATCACAAAAAGCTGTGTTGGAAAGACCTCGCTTTTTAAAAAATAAAAAAGACTACTGCTAAGGTTGGAATTTAGACTGCTTCAGGTAACAACCTTGACCCAAAAAGTATTTTAGTAGCAAATTTTTATGATGTAGTTTTTATTTCCCACACATATTACTAATAAATAAGTTCCTCTAAAACATCTCTTGCCAATTAAATTTGTATTCAGCTCCTACAACACTGTAAGCACTAAAATGGAGGGATACATTTAAATGAAGTTACATTTAAATGAAGTTACATTTAAACGGAGTTACTAATATGATACTAAGACTTTTACAGAAATGCAAACAGGTTTACAATTACATTTACTAAAAAGTTACAGTAATCTACAGAAAAGGTTGCTGTTGTACTCTCTCTACATCCTAAGAGATCAAATGCATTTATGTTGTTACTGAAAAAATGAATAAAGAAATGCATTTCCCTTTATCCCATGTTAAAATCCTTCTCCACTATAATCTAGAGACAGAAGTACAACAACTTTTCTGTACAAAGGAAAAGCTTTAAAGACACAGCTTCACATTTTACTACATTTTTGCCCTTCTCAGCTTCCAAGTTCTTGCAAAAACAAATATACATTTTCTCAAAAGTGAATTTGAAGGATGTCCACATTAAAAAAATAAAGCCTACAAAAAGTTCAAAGATTTAAAAAAATGTTACTTCCATGGCAGTGATCTCCTATTTGTCCAAAGTCCAGAAAGTTACCGATGTCCATTTAATATTATCTTTCTTCATTTATCCAATTTATCAGGTTCCAATCAATTATTTGTAAGAAGTCCTTGAGCCGATGAGAGGGCAGAAGAGTTCTCTACAATTAAAAAACAGGAGATCAAATTGGGTGTGCCTTTCAGAGAGATATTCATTTGGCACTGCCCTGAGAGACAATTTTCAGGTATTTAGAAAAAGGATTTCCTTGATTAGTTTCCATTGACTGATAAACCAAAAACATGAAGAATGAAACAACAACAAAGAGAAGAACTTTTATCCACAGCGGAACAGGGCGTTCTTTTTTTATTGGTGCTTTCTCCGACTTGATGTCAGTCGAGGTGCCATATTTTTGCGCATACTTAGAGTAATTTTCCTCCAGTATGAAGTCACTGTGCTCTAGAGGCCGGCTTGCAGCTCCTTTGATTGGTCTGCGGCAGCTAGCACTGTTAATTAAAAAAAAAAATTGAAATATTGCATATTTAAAAGAGCAACCTAAAGGACATAAGGAAATTTTAGTATAATACAAAAACTAAGAATTATTTCTGGGGAATACAGTACCTGTAATACTATTTTTGAAGCTTGACAGATAATGATAGTGTTTGCTTGAACACTGAATTATTAACTTTAACATGTCTTTTATGCTATTTCACTCTATCCACATAAAAAGGATCATAACTGGCAATCAAACTGTAGGAAGTGTCTCCCTCTATTTGCTTTTTTAATGATTATTTCTGCAGCCCTGCTGGGATTTCTAAATTTAAGATTATCTCCAGCCAATAAAGTATCTACTGATGGCTAAGCCAATACACAGAGCCAGAAGACAAAGCAGTAAGAATTAAAAAACCCCATGGACACTGCCAAGTTCTTATATACAAGGAGTATATATATATGATTTTTATTAAAAAAAATGCGGTATGGATTTAACAAGATCTCAAAACAGGAGAGTAAACTTCAGTGGTCAGCAGATGCACTACAGTACTAGTAACTGGTACTATATATTCTCCTTATGGTTAATACTTGATGCAATTGCAGTTTAAATTGAAGCTATAATTAACATGTTGGAAACACAGGAGATTATTTCACATCTTAACATGGGGAAACTTCCTTCTCATAAACCCTAAACAGAGCAGTTTTTTTAATTGCTTAATTAACCAGAGGATTGCTTCAATTTTTGTTTAAAGACCCAAAAAACCCCCAAAACCTACAAGTAATAGCCCTTCCAAGATGCTTTCCCCTTATTTGTGCTAAGAGTCATCAACATGACTGCCACTTAAAGGAAAAAATAGGATATCTGAAAGTTCTTTCTGGCTTCGCAAAAGAAAACTCAAATACACGCTGCAAGATATTTTCTTAATTTAAGAGCAGGCCTAAGCAGTTGCATCTAGCCAAAAACTTAAATATTGCAAGTCATTACCACAGAAAAGCCCCTTCCATTTAACTTTCACCATCCAGAAATTCCAGTAATAATTCCTACTATAGTATCACCCTGTTCTCCCTCCTCCAATCTAAATAAGGAGGGGGTTGTTTTGGTAACAAATCTATATATGCAGAATGGAAGAATAGGTGGCTGTCACAAA
>WAAE01021592.1:0-18919 GCA_013400495.1 Nicator chloris
ACACTCTGCCCATGTGTATATGCCAGGGTCAGATATCAAATAGTCTTCCTTTTATCTGGACTTTGTAGTGGTTTTGTGACTGGATGCTTAATATTGCAGGGAAAACTAATTACTACAGCTGATTGTATGAAAGAATTGAAACAGCCAACAGTCAACAGGCAAAAATAGCAGGGAAAAAAAGAGTAGTGTGCACTAGATTTTGGATCAAACATCTTGAAATGATCAGTAAAGGTGTTTCTGTGTACACAGAAAATAAACCTCCCTTATACAAACTGAACTGTAGCTATAAGTGCTAAGCATTTTCTTATTTGATGCTAAGCCCTGGAAGTTATCTTATCCATATTGCTGGTATAAGTATGTGAAAACGCCAACATTGTGACACATCTGTTCAGACTTGAATTTAATTTTGCCTTTTATACCCACAGGAGACTGCAAGAGCTTTGTGATCTATGTCTCTTTGTATTAATGACTCCACAACTATAGTCCACAGTCCACTGGTGTCTGTGAAATGGTCAAAAAATGTGTTTTCAGTTAAAAGTTTGAAATAAAGAATGCCCAGTAGTCCATGAAAAGTCATGAAACTTGGCAGTAATTTATTAAAAGACTCTGGGGATCACTGTTATAGACAACTTATGAGATGAATGGGAAGCTTTGCTTTTGCCTTGAGTTTAGTGGGAGGTGCACAGTGCCAGCACTCCTGATATTTGATGGCTTTCCTGCTCTCCTTAACGAAAGCTTCTTATATCTCTATACCTTCAAAACAGTAAGTACCTGAACCTAATATTGCATGGCATGTCTTTTTTAGCCTAATAGTCACATTTTGTCCTTCAGTTCTTTAAATCAGCAATAGCTCTGCACCTTTCAGCCCAGGATTCATTGGATGTGCCCCATTTTGCCGTAGATCTTTTGCAGGCTGGCCTCACAATTCTCCCTGGTCTGTTTTCCTTATGCAGGAAAGCATCCAATTACTACTAATTTGATGGATTTGAAGGACGATATCTCACTGTTTTTTTACTGTAGTTTGAGATAGAAAGAACTAAAAAGGATTTCTATAAGGCATCATTATTTTACATAATCTGAAGCCATCCATCCTGTGCATAGTACTCCTGAGGCATTCCTAGAAGCATTCATTTAAGTGACAGTGTTTTGTTGGCAGGGAAGGCAGCATTCCAAAGCTACCTCATTATTTCTAGACATCCCTCAGAATATGACTGTTAACAACTTTATTTCATTGCACAGAGCACAGGATTGAAATTACAACGTAAAAAGTACTGTAACTAATAAGGAACCAACCAAGTACAGGAACTCTGCTTTTGTTTTTTAACTCCTTTGCAATGAGTAGGAAATTTAATGCAGCCTGAAGTTCTTTCTGATAACAGATGACAAAGCAACACAAAGTGTTTGCAATAATTAACTGAAAATACATGCTAAGATTATTTGACTGTAATTATTCATTGCTTCCTTTCAGAAGAGGTCATATATTTCTCTAGCAAAGGGGGCATTTAGGAGAGTCCATATTCACATTGTCTTGTGCAATACATCCCTTCTGAGTACCACAGCATTCCAACCAGTGTTGCCCTATAAATTTTGTTCCTTGTTGTAGAGAGCTGTATCTCACCAAAAGATATAATAATAGCCATGTGATAATTGAAAAATGTTTGAGAACACTTAGACTGAGGCTCATACTTTAAAATGCTTTTAGCTGAAGCTGAGCCAGTGATATTATGCTGATTTTAAAGTGGCAAAATTGTATTGTGATCCACTAAGTGGAGGCTCATTGCTGCATTCCAAATAATCTCAGTTCTACTCATCACTGGGAAGGTCTCACCTGCAGAGCTAGGTCCAGGTTGGGGTTTTGTTTTCCTGAGATCTGTGGACTCACAAGAGAAGGTTCAAGGGGAGTAACAAGAATGCTCAGATGTCTACATGCCCTGTGGACTGAAAAAATCTGGGTTGCTTAGTCTAGGGAAAACGACCCCAAGGTGATGCACCGCTGTCTTCAGCTGGAGAAAAGGTAGCTGCAAAACAAATGATTAATGAACTCTTCTTTGCCAGCACTGAGGTTAGGGCAAATATAATCAGCTTAAATTACGTCAGGAGAGATTAAGATTTGATGTCAAGGAAAAGTTCCAAATAAGTAAGAATTTCTGGATGCTGGAACAGATTTCTGGGAGGCTGTGGAAATAAACATCTACGCACAGAGAAAATTCCCAGTACTTCAGCCCTGAGAAACAAGAACTGAGAACAGGTGACATTGAACTGGGAGAGGAGGGACTAAATGGCCTCCTGAAACCTTGTGTAGAGTACTTTGCTATGCTTTTTATGTTATAAAAATACACCTATGGAGTCAAAGAGTAGTTTACTTTGTAAGAGATCTCTGAAGGTCATCTGGTCCCATTCACTTGCACAAACAATTTATATTGCAACTGCCCTATTTGGTCAGGCCCCTTGGGTCCTATTTTTTTCTCATTGCTTGAAGAGGAAAGTATCCATCATGGTTTGTGTAGTCTTTTCTGTGATTAATATTCCATCTCCTCCATCTTTCGTCTGGGAATCTTAATAACTCAAAACTTACTCTATCCTTATATACAGGCATACCCATGAAAAGGACAGTTGTCTTTCACAATCCATGCATGTGAGTAAATGCATCTTCAAATTCCTGAGTCTGGAGCAACAGCAATCGACACTATTGCAGATGGAGACAGAAAATTTATCAAAGTCATATGAAGAGGGTAATTTGAATCCCAAGATGTGTGGAAGCAGTGCTTGAAATCAACGTACGTCTGGAAAATTATTTTTCTGAATGTTTCTTGCAATGTTCATATCTTGAAAGAAACAGGTTTGAAGACCAGAGCTGCAAGGAGTAGTTCCAGCAATCAGTGAACTGCTTTTCTTAGAAACATTCATTGCTTGATTAACAAGAATAACTGAGAAGAGACAGATTCTGCTGAGTTTCAAACACAGCTCAGCTCTACAAACACCAGACAGAAAGCACTCTGAGAACACCTCTGATAATTTCCCCTATTCAAAGTGTTAAATATCTCTAAAGCTATAAGAGATACAGGGTTGATTTTAGCTGCATAACATTCCTCCACAAATGCAAAATCTGTAACTATTAGTTTCACCAAACTGAATGGTCAGTTAAATTGCAGCCTGGAACTTCAGAGCACAATAATATGCAGAGTTACCATCCAGCAACCAAAAGACTTCCTCAGAGCCTTCCCATGCCTTTTCAATAACCTCTGCAATGTAATTATTAAGAACACCACAGAAAGGAAATGTTTGGTTATGGGAATGCTCAAATTTTCACACAGAGCATGAAATGTATGAGAATTGTTTCTAGTTGGGTAACAACTTTCTGTGTTAAAGATTAGCTGGGTTAGGAATTAAAACTTGCTATCTTACTTCTCACCTTGAGGAACATAGTGACCTGATTTTCAGTATGAAAGAAAAGTCACCCACCATTTCCTTCCCTGCAGTTTTGAGGCACTTAGAACTTTTGGGACTCAGCATAAACCAAGTTAGTCCTGCAACATGTTTGTCCTTAGACAGTGCTCAGGCAATAGTCTCCATTCTTAAGATCTGGAGGTAAACACTGTTACAAAATGCCTTGAAGTCTTCATCATTAGATTTGGGTATAGACAAGATAACTGTCAGTTAGGAATGATGAAAGATGAAAACTTTCTCGCTGTTCTTTGGGACAGGGATTGGACTTCCTGCCCTTCAAATCTTTGATGATATTCCCAAAACACACACATTTACATAATCTGATATTTGCTTGTCTCATAGAAAATAAAAATAGGTTATTACAGTTTTCAGCTTTCTAATTTGATGTGTGTTCTTGGGATAGCTCTTCAAAATATTCTACATTAATATTGTACCTTTTGCAGAATTATAATATAGTCCCAAAGAGACAGAATCTCTTTGAAGGAACTTACTTTTAATTTGCAGAACACTGAATTTAGGAAGAACAGTTATAGTATTTTTAAGAAACTGGAGGTATGCCAACATTACTGCTACTAAGATTTTTTTTCCTAATTTCAATGTTGAACATGGTTAATTTCTTACCAGTCATGGGATTTTACAATAGTTTGTAATACACTGTGAACCTACACTTCCAAATTATATCAGAAGTGATAATTGCATTGTACAACCCTACAATAATGGGCCAATTAATCTATCATACTCTGCTCCTTTAGATCCCGTTTTGATGCAGTAGATTTGTCTAGTTAAATACAAAAAAAAAAAAAGGGAAAGAAAAAACATCTCTATTCTAATAATTAAATAAGTAGATAATTCCCCACTCCCTATGAGAGCGAGAGCATTACATCCTAAATGAAATTATTATTTTTTTCCTATGATCTGTGTTGTCCAAAGAAGGATACCCTGGGGCGTTCTGGAATATCACCAGTAAAAGTCTATCTGTGATGAAGATGAAGTAATTAAACAGAGGAGCCTTGCCAGCAGCCTTCCTCTATTAGTCTAAGGCTGGCACTAAAAAAACATCTTGGATTTCTATAGCTGCATCAAACATATTGATTTTGGGTATCAGTTCCTCCCACTGAAAGTGGATTCCTGAAGACCAATTTCTTGGTATTTTCCCATTTTCTCACAATGTATTTCCCTTTTGGGATTTCTGAAGTGCACTTGAATTTCAAATGAACTTAACTTTCATCTGAACATCAAGTTCCTACAATCTGCCAGAAACAGTGAATTGTTCAACGTGGGCTGCCATGAGGCTGCTCTTTTGTCAGTGCTCCCACATTCATTTATGGCTATGCCTAAGGGAGTGTTTGTGGAGCACGTCCCTTGCTCAACACCTTGCTTGACTTTTCACTCAGGAACCTGGTCCTACACCCATCTTAGAGTTCCTGCAGGTAAAGAGAAGAGGAATGTCTATTCCAGTGGACAAGCATAGATTGAGAGAAGCAGAACAATTCCTTTTTTAAGGAAAAATGGATCTGGATTTTATATAAGGCCCTTTCACAGTAAGGAAATCACAACAGACAAACATCCATACAGTGTGGCACAAGAGTACTGGGGAGGAGTGGTGACCTCAGTGCCCTTTCCGTGAATTCCCCTCCTCAGTTCAATTCAAAGTTAAATACATCCTGGACTTCCACTCTTACAGCTATTATAACTGTTATGTATCAATCCACCACTATGTCCACGAGTGAGATGGATTCAGGGAAAGGCTTTAAAAGCATTGATTCTTTTTCCAAAAAACAGCTGCTGCAAGGAACTAATCCTCCTGCTGGCAGGAGGCTGAGGTTGACTTTCAGTGGAAGCAGCTTTTTTAACAGGCCTTAAAACAAGTGTGGATCTTCAGAACTTAGTTGAGGGTGATTTTTTTTACTGTGATGAAACTTCTTGGAACTGTAGGAACTGTAACTTAGAAATAATTTTCATACAAAGGGTAAGAAATCATTCAGGGAAGATGAGCACTTCTACTAAGGCAGAATACTGAAAAGTGAAACTGGCATGCACAGGAACTATTTTGGCAAATATTTAAGAGGAAATAGTCAAGAATAAGGGTTATTCAAAGATAAGTCAATTAAGCTATTGTCCCAAAACATTATTTAAAAACAAACAAAAAAAGGGTGATGTTTATGCTTTATAAGTACATACTGAATTGAAATGTGGAAAAAATGTTTTCTACAAAATAAAAATGATACACTTGTTTTTCTCATTACTGTCACTAAGCAGAATCTAAAGTCAAGTTCACAGAGTATAATGGGCAGATTTCCACTTATGCAAGTTTCTTGTTGCCTTCACATTTCTGTTTCTGGTATCAGCAAAAAGTGTTAATTAACCTTAGCAGCAAAGCAATGTAAGACTGTGCTCTAAATTCAGAATGTCATCTGACAGGAGACTGCAATCTGTAGTGCTGGCCTGTCAATTAAACAGGACAAGACAGGGAAAGAGGGCAGCAGATCTTCATATTGTTTCCTTGAACCAAAAAGATCAACAACTCAGTCAGTCAGAAATAATTGTGTGCATTACTCTCTGCAATTACTTTTAATGGGACTGAGATAATATCTGCACTCTGTGCCTGTGCAGTACTTCTGAGCTAGAGAGATGAAACAGGGCTTGTTCTGCTCTTTGAAAAAAGTGAATCAAGGAGAGATGTTTCACTGAAAAATTGTAGGTGTGTTTCAGAAAGAAATGCACAGAACTGTGTTCTGTGTGTTGTCTGGAAACTGGCACAACACACTTCTGAAACAGCCCAGAGTTATTCAGACTGTGGTATTGGGCTTGGATAACAACAGCAATGCTATGCACCAATTGGCAAAATAAAACTTGAAGAACTGCCTTTCCATGGAGGGGAAATTTCAATTCCAGTGAGAACTGACAAGCACCTGTATGGTTTGCAGCATTTTTTTTGGGGGGGGCAGGTAGAGGGATTATGAGAACAGATTGTCCTTGATCTCTTTGGAGTTAAAAAATCTGTGTTTTTTCATATCTTTTTATGTGTTTTTCATAAGCAGTTGATTTTTGCTTGTTTGTCACAAAGCTCATATTAATCAAAAATGGAAAAATAACATTTCTAGAAAAATTATCCCAAAATTCAAATAATATTTTCAATATGTAAAGTCAAGAATGATTGGGATATGTGAGGGATTTTGTTCCTTTGTTTGTTTGAAGTAAATAAGTGTGTAATTATAAGTCCATTAATTTATCAAATTAAATACACAATAATTAAATTTTAACAGCAAGATAGAAAATATGATAAATACCACAGGCCTCCTTAGTTTTCTAATAATTAAAGCTTCACATAGACAAACAAAAAAGTTATTAAAAAGCACATGCACAAAAGGGTATGATTATGGATGGCATACTTCTCCATTAATTAAATGAAATTATCACCATGAATTTCAATAGGATTTTTTTCTTGAGGTATTTTCTTTATTCTACCGAGATCTCCTTGCATAAAGAGTCTCCTGCTTTTTGTCCAAAACATCTCATGATTTTTTTAATAAATAGCAAAATAATAACAAAAAGGGGTTTTGTGCCAGTAATGAGTAGAATTTCAGTTCTGAAGCTGCAGACTACTAGTTTCAGTTCTACAAGGATATGTTACTCCAAGAAATTTTTTTAAATCCCATTTGCTGACCAATGATGCACTCTGTTCTCTCAAGGGTTTGCTCCACTTACTGCCAGAATCCAGTTCTTCCACCTTCCACTGCTCTTGAAAGAACCTATTTAATTCCTGGGAAGGGTGTTCAGTGTAAACACAGTCTGCATAACATCCGTGCATTGAATTTAAGATTTCTACTAAAAAAAGTCAGCCCTTTTACAGTTTGACTACTGCCACAGACAAATTCTGCTTTTCATTATCATGACCCTATCTCCAGATTCATACTAAAGGTGTGAAGATAAATTTTTTGCCATACATTAATTAGAAATAAATGCCTTCTGGCATTCATATGACCAGTCCAATATCTTATGTTTCAGAAACAATTTGCTCACATGTTTTGCATGGGCAAGGAAGCATGAAATGACTTGTCCCTAATATCATAGCAAAGACAGGAGAGTTCACAGCTTATGCTGGATCTATCATTTGCATTTCTAATAGCTGAATTCCAACACCATCAACTCTTCCTCTAAAATTATTTAGAATTTCCTGCAAACACTTGTGGTTTTCTTTCTCACTCTTAATACAAAGGTGGACATTCTGCTTAATATAATTTCCAAGTTTCAAGTACCACTGTGTTTCTGCAGTCACTAGGATGCCATCCAAGTAATTCTATGTAGCAGCTGCTCTACACTGATTTAAAAAAAAAAAACAAAAAAAAACAGTGCTGAATTCCTGCATCTCAGGACAACAAGTTACACTGGAATAATCCTGTCAATAGCTAATAGCAAGGCAGGGTGACCAGCCAGCACCACCTTCTGGTAAACAGGGACTGAGCTCAGTGAGCCCCTGGCCTCCTGTGATGAGCTGAAGGAAGGAGGCCTTGATCCATGTCTGAAGAAAGATTAATTGCTGTTTTTTAATCCTCATAAATTTGTGCATTGCCATCTGTTTTCACTACAGCACACATGTAACAGGGAAAATTATCCCTTCATTTTCTATCCATGTCCCTGCTCTTCTTTTTCACAGAGTCTGTTCCTTTGGAAGCTTTTGGGGGCTTTTTTGTGGATTGTGAAATCACTCTGCTTCTGGACTTGACTTTAGGACTTGACGTTTTGACTCAGCATTGTTAGCAGAGCTTGGTCCTCAGGTGAGTGAAGACAATTGCTCCATGAGCAGATCCCTGCTGACCCAGCACACTGAGACCAGCTGGGGTAGCAGACTCCTGTAAAACTCCAGATCCCCACCTACTCTTCCTGCTGATGTTCCCGTGCCTGCTGCCAGTGCCCAGCAGCTGGCAGACCATCACAGGAGAGATCCACTAGTCTGATAGAGTCACCCTGCACACCCAGCTTCCCTCAGGTGGAGAGCTCTGCTCAGCCCCTCAGCCTTGTACTCACTGCAGCAGTAGCACTAACCTGTCAAAGCATGCTCCAGGTGCTGCCTTCTATACCATACTTCAGGCATAAAAATGCAAATAATACAGCATTTTCTGTCCTATTGTATTACTGTATTACTGATAACTGAACTGGGGGGACCAGTTTTTGAAATGAAGAGCAGAGATAACACATTTCTTTAAAGAACTGAAAACCAGCATTCACATCAAAGAATCAAGTATCTGAGTATTGAGATCTTATATTAAACAAAAACAGATAGTGTGGCAAACTCTTTGTCAGTTATACCTTTGCTCTGGCTAACGTAGAAACAGATTAAATTGCACATTTAATGATATTTCATTTCTCAAACCCCAGTTCTAATGGTTTGGGGTTTTTTTATGGTTGTAACAGACCCTGCTATTCTTTCTGTGTACAACAGTAAATAAGTAGGTTTTTGTTTTGCTATAATAAAAAACATCTCTAGCATTGAAATAAAAGCAGCAAACTTTCAATGTCTCATCATATCCAGGTACTTGGTTTTTAAGTCAGCTGATCCCACTTTGAAGACATGAGATATATTTGCAATCAAATTAAATAAAAGAGAAGATAAAAGCCAGCAGCAGACAGGTCTTCAATTTGTATGTGCCTCAAGTAAGAATCACAGAATCAATCTTTAGGTTGGAAAAGACCTTTGCGATCATCAAGTCCAACCTGTGGCCCAACACCCCCCTATCAACCAGAACATGACACTGAGTCCAGTCTTTCATCAAATACCCTCAGGGATGGTGACTCCAGCTCTTCCCTGGGCAGCTCATTCCAATGCCCAATCACTCCTTCTGTGAGGAAATTCTTCCCATATGTCCAACCTAAACCTCCCCTGGCACAGTTTAACTCTATGTCCTCTTGCCCTATTCCTTGCTTTACTTTGTTGTGTACACAGCTTTTGCTTTCCCTGTTAAACCGTCTTTACCTCAAACAACAAGTTTTCTAACTTTTCTGTTCCTTTCCCCCAACCTGCTGGGGAGTGAGTGAGTGTGTGATTGTGGAGTACTTACTTGATTACTGAGGTTAAACCATGACACTTGGAAAAACTTTTTTAAAAGGCTTTTACAGCTCTCAACACATTCTGTTACTCATACATTTGATGGCCACAGCTGCAAGAAGCAGCACTCAGCAACAAAGTGCATCAGGGAAGGCTGACTTTTAGAATTTTTAGGTGAGAAGAATGAAGGACCTTTTAGCCCAAACTACACTCTACCCTGACCTTTGCATATTTTATACTCTCTCTTCCTGTTGTTCTCTGTTTAGCTATTAACTTAGCCTTGAAAAAATTAAACTTTACAGAAAATTTTGCTATTTTTCATTATGCACTAAATCTGAACCTTTGTGAACTTTGTCCTACAACAGCATCTGACTCCATATGCCTCTGTTGTACTGCCACAGCAACCAATGGCATCTTTGGAATCTTCTTGTTCACCATCTTCTTGTTCAGAATCTTCTAGTTCAGCCCTCGAGGAATCTATATGGACTCACCTAAAGCCCCAGCCTGTGATACCTCTCCTGGACTTGTTGGTGAACACAGCAGGGCCTTTGGGAGATGATCTGACTTTTTCTCCTGTGCCACCATCCTGTGAGGGGGAAGATGAGCTCCTTCCATCTGCACCCTGAAGAAGAGCCATGGTATTTTTCAGTCACAGTATAAAACACGTACTTTTATACAAAGACCCAAGAGAACAAGAGGAGTTCACACATAATCACACTCAAAACCAACCAGTCATCACTGAGAGCCAGATGCACTGTGCACTATGTTTCTATATAAAGCGCAATGAAATGTTATAGATCCTGCTACAAAGAAACAAGATTCAATCTCAGTTACTTCTAGAAGTGTCTTTCCTCTTCCTCCTTTTTTTTTTTGTTGGAAACTTATTCCATTCTCTACATGATTTAAGAGTAGGCTTCCTTTCCTATTCTCAGGACAGGAAAAATTGTTCACAGGTAGTAAGAAAATAGTGGAGATAATCAAGCCTGAAATATAGTCAGCAGCCTTGAGCAGGGACAGGAGCTAGGAAACCACTGGAACTATTTGTGCAGAGAAAAGACTTTAAGGTTGCACAAGCTTAGGCTAAACCATTGAGAACAGAAGTCAATTTTATCCCTTTTTTTCAGTGAGCAAGAATATTACTTCTACATTATACAGGAGAAAATAGCTATCTATACATTTTACTTGTTAACAGCAAATGAAACAACACTGGCTCCATGCCATAGAGATAACTGCTCTGGCTTGCTCTTCTCTGAACTAGATACTTGTCTATCAGGCAACACAAGCAGGGCATGTCAATGCCAGCCCGTTTTCAGCAGAGTCCCAGAAGAGCTGGCATCCCTACGCCTAAGCAAGAACAGGTGACCGAACAAATGATTCATCCTTCCATCTCTTCAGATTACCTGGATAACTGACTCTTCACCAGGTAACACAGAAACTGTTGCTGCCAAAGGTAGTGAAAGAAGGGACAGATGAATTAAACAATTTCAGCATGAAAAAGAAAAAATCTGCCTATAATGATCTACTGGAAGAAAATATGACATTGGAAAACTCATTTTCATCCCCCTGCATGCTGTCATAAACCAATGCATGCTGAAAGGCATTCAGAGTGAGCTTTTAAATGATTTTAAGCTTTATTGCATATTGCCCTGAAGATATCATAGTATGACATGGCATAAGTTTGTTGCCCATGACATTTATTTTAATTCCTACAATGTGACAGTTTGCCATTGCATCTGCAGTGCAACTGAAGAATAGAACAAAAATGCAAATAAACTCTAATGTGCCATATGCATACAACAATTAAATGTGCTGCTGGCAGTATGAAGCATTATTAAGGAAACTTCTGGTCGTGGTCCCTATCAAAAATGTCAGTCTGCTGTAAAGTAGTTGCATGTACATTAACAGAAATAAAAACACAGATTTTTTTAAATTTGTGATTGGGTTATGCTTAAACTTTTAAACTTACTGCTACTGACATCAGCATACACTTTCTAATCTTGATAAAACCTACTTTTATTAATGGAATATTGAACAATATACTTTACCCTGTGAACAAAATGGGTGTCAACCATTAAAAAAATTAAGATCCAAAATGTTAATTTTTCTTTTAATTTCATAATTTTACATCAAAGTTGAGAAAACTTGGCTCAAAAAGAGTAAGTGCTCAAAAAGAGTAACTATGGTAAATTTAGCCACAATCCATGTAATCCATGTTAAACAGACTTTTTGTTCAGGAAGTGTCTCCTAAAACAACACACTTGTTGATGTCTGACTGGCTGATGCCTGACTTCTGATAAAAGTCCATTTCAACAAAAAACTTGTTGCAACTGCAAGGTACATCTTTGTAGAAGTAGAAGAAAGACCTGATGTGTTGGTATAGCCAGTAGAATATACACTCTCAAATGCTTTCCAGCAAGAGTGAAGCAATTCTTTCTGTTAACCTCAAATAAGAATATAAATCAAGGTCCCCAGTGTTGAATATGCTGAATGCAAAACTAATAAGGAAGGTTTTGGGGAAACTGTGAAGGCTACAGTAGCTGTAGCCCTCCTTTCGTGTCAAGCAGCAAAGGGGAGGTCCCCAATATGCTCAGCCCTGTGTCCTTGGATTGTGAGGGTATCACCACACCCCTGATCTGAACCTGCCCACTGTAACTGTTGCAATACACCGGAGTGGTCAGATACCTACCTTCTGATGTGATCAAATCAAAAGTTTTCAGTCTTGTCAAGACAGAAGTAAATGTTAACATTTTTCTCAATGGCTTTTGATGGCACTATAAACATATGTCGTGACAGCACTTTAGATACACGTGTATGCATGTGTCCTATGAGCTTGTGTATAGGTGAATGTGTTTGCCCAGGAAAATCTTTCATCTGAGGTTTTTCAAGTAGCAATTGGAGGACTTATATAACTCTCTTTAATCAGTTTGTTTTAATGTTGTTCTTGATAAAGCCAAATGTAGCCAGCAAGCTTAGATCCATACATATACATCAGAGGTGTCTGTATAATATTTATTCCTAACTGGCTATGTTTATGGGTTTTGTATTTATCAGTGTTGTGGCATTACAAGGTAAAACCCATCTAGCTGTGTATAGTTCAGGTGGTCGTTGTTTGTACCATGGTGGAACTCTAGTTACAGTTTAAGGTCTTCAATATACTGGTTTCACAGAATGGTTGGGGTTGCAAGAGAACTCTGGAGATCATCTAGTCCAACCCCCAATTTCACTAGTGTGAGTTGTGTTTCAGGAAAAAAGGTGGTAAAGCAGTATTTTCAATGTACAGTCTTTGCAATCCAGGTAAAACCGTAACATCGTTACAAAAATATAGCCATTCATTTCTGTCTACGGCCAATGAGGCCATTCAAATGGATCAGGTCAGCAGAGCTGGGCACAAGATGACTCACATTTAATGATTAAGTAATCTCATTCAAGAGAGATCCTGGTAACTTTTTGAATTTGAGATTCTAAAATTTACCACCAAGTGATCTTAACTTTGTTTTTTTGTTGCCCAGAGAGAAGGGGCAGATATAAGTACTGTACAGGAGTAGATTTGGGAACAAAGGGTGGGTTCAGACCCCAACTCCAACACTCAGGGGAAGGTGAAGCTGGAAAGCTGCACAGGCAACAGACACTGCCAGCTTCCCACCAACAAGCTCAGATCAATTCCAGACTGGGAAAAGTCTCAAAACAAGGAACCCTCAAGTCAGTGCTAGTGAAATTCTTCCAGTCCTTGGAGGGAAAAAAATTAATTAAATTAAGATTTCCATATTATTTATAGCTCAGTATTGCTAGGAAAGTTTTGGGACATTCAGTAACTGAAAATCATTAATGAAAATGCCTCTTTCCAGTAGAGTACTCTGTGATAGAGGAGGAAGATAGCCTCTGGGTGCTGAGGCTGGCATGGATGGAAGACACCTAAACTCAGAATTGAGGGAGAAAGTAGGCAGGTAGTAGTGCAGGCACCATACTTGGTGATCCTACTGTATAGCCAAGAAAAATTCCATTCAAATGACAACAATAAAAGAATTTCAAATCCTGGAGGCTGTACATCCTGCAGAAAGACGTTGGTAGTAATGGCTAGAAATGTAGTCAAACATACGATATTCCCAAGCAGCTATACATAAAATCCTGCACCTCATCCACACAGATGTTGGGATAAAACCGGTAAGAAACACATGCTATGTGTGGCTGTCTTTGCCTTAGCCCTATTCCCATTCGCAGTAGTGGCACCATATTCCATACAGGGTTGCCTTGCTTGAAACACACAGTATTTCTGGGAGTGCTGGGCCATTCATTTCTCAGAATATTCATTCTTACAGCAGCATCACCACCCCTCCCGGCTCACTTCAGCAGGCAGCTCTGCCCTTGGGGCCCCGCATGCACCCAGGCCCATCCCAGCTGTCAGTGTGACGCTGCTGCCCTGCCTGTTCCCTTCTGCAAACCCTGCACATCACTCAGCTTTCAGGATACTGAGCAAGGGCTCAAACAAGCTTCAGACATTTGAGGCTTTGTGCAGGAACAGGAGAGGGTGTCAGTGAAAAGAAAGGAGTGTGACCTCCTTCAATGTCTCTCAACCTGTGGGCACCAAGGCAGAACATGCATTAGCTTTAGAGTGTATTGAATTAATTTGTACCATTGTGGGTCATAATGATTTCATGGTGCTTTATGTACATTGTTCTTGAGGTACCCTAAAGCAACACACATGTTCTGGCATAATCTGCACCTTTAAAGACAGTTACAAGAGCATTGGTGTGTCAGCTCCCTATTGTTCCAGCTAGACAGTAAGCAACAGATAGCTGGAGCTTGCAGGGGTTCCTCGTGGTCTTCCACCCAAGTGATGTGCATCAGATCTCACCATTTATATTCTAACAAACTGTCACAGGGCACAAATGCCTTTGGTGTCTTTAACTCCCAAGTTTATTAAAATGGGTGAAGAGTAAAAAATTGTTACCCAAATCACAACTCAGCTGTCTGAAGCTGTGACAGATCTCATACCTCATGATATATCATTTTTCTAAGTGATCTGACACCCCTGCATGTATGACACACGCCCATTCTGTGATTCCTCAGTCTTTGGGAAGGCTGTTCAAAAAATCCTTTGGATTTTCATTTGCATGGTGTGGCAAGCAAAGTAGGGTGTTTGGAGAGTTATCTTTCATTAGGCAAGGAAAGTAGATGTTTCTTGTTAATTGGATAGCGTCCTTCCATTCATTCCTCACAGAACTCAATAAATATGGAAGATGAAGTTGTGGGAAGCTGTTCCTCTCACCCAGGGTACATGAGCAGAAAAGACCCTTCAGCTCTTCAGGTATGGCCCAAGCGGACAGGAAGACAAGTGACCTATATCTCGTTCACACTGGCCATATTTGTCTTTTGTTCAGACCTTGTGCTTCTGGCAAGTGTGATTGCGTCTGTTTAACACAGCCCAGTGATTTGAGGGGTTCCATGGAACTTCACATTGAACCAGCTCTTTTGGTTGGTTCAATGGGAAGTTCTATCTTCATTTTTATCCCCACAGGGTATATGAACTGATGGTTTGATCAAGGAACAAAGAGGCACCTGATTTTTCTGATTGCCACAGAACAGAGCCTTTGAAAGACTCACCTTTTCACCAGGAAAAAAAAAAATAAAGGCAGGAAACGACCTTTTGATTAATTATACTGGGGAATCAATTAGTAAAACTAATGAAAGCAGTGGAAAACTCTTTCCATTGACAAGTGTCTCTTTGCACCACTTCACATGAAACATTTCAATACCTTTATTTTGTCTCCAAGAAGGAAAAGATGGATCTTCAAAGCTTTCTGCTCATGTTAGACAATTTGCTGTAGAAATAAAAAATCTTTTTTTTCTCACTTGCTTCGTTCAAGTTAACTGTTTTGAAAAGCCTTGGTTTTACTTCTGATTAAAGTCTCTCTAAAATTCTTAATCAATCTGAATATTTCTTTTCTCTTGAGTTGCAATTACTGTTCTTATTTAAAAGAAATTTATTTAAAATGAGTCTACCATTTCAGGAAAAAAGAATCTGATATTTTGGAGATCAAATATCTGATGTGAAATCCTGTGTCTCTGAAAGTCAATGGGAATTCTACAGGGGTGCAAAAGTTGTTGTAAACGAGGGAGTGAACAATGAATGTTTGAACCTCATCCCTTTAAAAGATACAGGGGAGATATCTTCTGAGCCTGCTTTTCAACCTTCCACTTCAGGAACAGAGGCTGACACCCTTAGACACAGAACCTCTGAAGTCTCTTTAAATTAATATGATGGGAAGAGATGCTACCTGATGAATGCTGTGCCTGAACATAACACAGATATTTGCTATTCCTGCTCTAGGTAGTGTGGGATTACAGATTGCACGCTTTAATCTTACTAGGTTCAATGTTTGTTGCTGAAATCAAAGTTGTTGCCACAATAACCCACCATGAAAATTCCCTCATCCTATTTCATAGAATAATTATTGTTCCTGTTATGTCTCTCTTTGTTTATGAGGAAGATGTTGCATGTTACCTCCTTTAAATCTGTGTAGTGGCACAACCTGCAATGATGACAAAAACTAGAAAATTACTTCTGGACCCCATCCTTAGTACACATAAAATAGAAAATTGTGTAGTAGCTGTAAAAAAGACAAAGCACAGGGCTGATTTACCTCACTGTCAGAGGACAAGGCTGCCGTGGTTTCCAAGCTGATTCCTTTTTCCTGTTACTAAAAACCAAGATATCCTACCAATTAATATACACTTTAAGACAAATTTTAAAATTGTCTGCTTATGGCATTTCTTCCATTTTCTGGACCTGGGGTTTTGGTCCTTGGTTTCATAATGATGTCAGCTTGTTCAAATTAATTTTCATTTTTCAAAGGAAAAATTCTGTCAAGGCTGCCAATCAAAAGGTAATTTGAGTGGTTCTCTTCTGCTTCTGCCTTTCTCCTGCTTCTTTAAAATATATTAAATTAAATATACACAATCCAGCTGGGGGTTGTGTATATCACACAATTGTGTAATATTGTGTATATGCATGTTTTTATTATAATTTTCCTGAATGTTCTCTGCCATCCATGAACATTTTTAAACATTTCAAATTGTGTTTTATTTGGTAATGACTATGAGCTTCCCCTTCTGAAGATACTCAAACAGCAGGATCCTTAATCTAATTTGTGTTTCTTGCCTTGTCCAAGAATATTGTAAACAGCCAGTTTCATCTCATGGGAAATCAATTTAAGATAAAAAACTGCAGAGAAGTTATTTTTAGGTGCGTAGTAAGGTGTTCTGCAGAATGAAAACTGTAGCCTCACTTTTCTCTTAGCTGGAAGGTAGTGGAGTTTGCAATGCATGAATAAAGCGCTTGTGAAGGCTCAGCCAACCGAACTCGTATTCTCCTTCCCGGTTATGGCTGTGTCTGAGGGAAACCAGGTCAGCTCCCTCTGTTCCTCTGGCAGGTGAACAACTTGTTCCATCCTTTTTCTGTTGTTTGTTTGGAAATCAAAAGGAACAATTTTCGGAGAGGAAGCTGATCGTGTATGCATTAATCATGGCAGTTTGAGGGGGACTCTCCCCTGGGGCTGTACAAGGAGAGCAAAAGCAAGTACCTGCTTCTGGAAGCAAGCCCTTTGGGACATTCTGCAAAGGCAAGTCAAGGCTAACAGTTGCCTTGCTGGTGAGGGTAGGCTGAGGAAAATCTTTCTGTAACACACCCCAGCAGTGGGACTTGGAGGAAGCTCTGCAGGACAAGAGTTTTCAGAATATTTAAGCACATAATAGATACAATCAAGGCCCACTGGCA
The DNA here is from genome assembly GCA_013400495.1 of Nicator chloris. Lineage (NCBI taxonomy): Eukaryota > Metazoa > Chordata > Aves > Passeriformes > Pycnonotidae > Nicator > Nicator chloris. The sequence continues at coordinate 17,268 of WAAE01021592.1, forward strand.
TTTTCCAAAGCATTGAAGCAACTCAGGTGCTTTACACCTGCTTACTGGAAATTCCTGTTTTTTCTGTTGCTTCAGAACTTGTAAATCTGTCTGATCATCTGAGCATTAAGCACCCACAAAAGCCCAGAGCTAAGTGGGAAAGAGATGGTCCTAGAAACCTCCCTTAGATGTAGATCCAAGTTAACAGGCTGAATTGCAGCTGCACCAAGGTAGCTTGCTCAGCCAAGTGCCCCGTTGCCACAGACTTTGTGGAAGCTGAGGGGACAGGTTGCAAAGACATCAGCAAAAGTGGGTTTACTACATATTTGTAAAAGTGCAACCCAATAAAGTTTAATGGCAAAGTTCACTCTGTTACTGTATAGATGAAATTTACAAAGGAAAATCAAATTAGAATTGAGCTAGAATAATTTACACAGAGACCAAAGACCCTCCCATTTAGTCATGAGCCTCAGACTGGGCACCCTAAACACCTGATGGAGCATAGATGCAATTAGGTCCAATCTTAGTCTCAGGCTTGGACAATGATTTATGTCTAAAAGAATTAGCTACACGGTTATCATCGGTATTGATTTCGCGTGCTCTCAGACACTTCCCAATCATCTGTTGTGAATAAGGCACCTCTCCACCTTGAGTAAAGAAAACCTTTCCGTTCTCAGGTAAGGTATCTCAAAACTTGAGAAACATCCCAGCTCCAGGGGAGAGTCACTGGAGTGCACAGAATCACAGAATCACCAGGTTGGAAGAGACCTTCAACATCATCAAGTCCAACCCATGCTCTAACACCTCAACTAGATCATGGCACCAAGAGTCACATCCAGGGATGGTGACTCCACCACCTCCTCGGGCAGACCATTCCAGTACTTTATTATTCTTTCCATGAAGAACTTTTTCCTAATATCCAGCCTATATTTCCGTTGGGACAGCTTGAGACTGTGTCCTCTCGTTCTGCCAGTTGCTGCCTGGAGAAAATGACCAACCCCCACCTGACAACAACCACCCTTCAGGGAGTTGTAGAGAGTGATAAGTGCAGTCCAGTTGAAAATTAGAGGGAACTCAAAAGATCTGTCATTAGTAGAAGGTCTCTCTGTCCTAAAGAGCACCCTTGAGAGGCATCCCAGCTCAAAGGCAGAGCTCTGCCCCGCAGCCAGGGCGCCTGACAGGGAGAGCTCAAAGGCAGATCCCTTAGTCTGTCATCCTTATGCAATAAGAGGTTTCTTTGTGGTTGGCCTTCATACATTGGAAAAAGTATGCAGGAGACTCCTTGTACCTTCATCTTTCTTCACAGAATCCTGAAAAAGCCACCTGCTGTTAATGCATTAATGCACAATCAGAGTTTCAAGCTCATGTGCATGTATGTTCGCTGTGTCATGGCTCCTTTGTGGGTTTCCTAGGGGAGTTCTTAGCCCAGCTACAGCCAAGGCCTTTGCCTCCTTTGGAGCCTGTACCAAACTACAGCTCATTTCATAAAGGAGTCAAATGCATCCATTGCATCCCCTTCCCATCACCCTGCATCACCCTGCACTGATCCCAGCTGCATTGCTGGGAAACCACAGAGATCCAGTGTTCACTTGGACTTCAAAATACCTTTTCTTCTTTTTTTTTTTTTTTTTTTTTTTTTTTTTTTTTTTTTTTTTTTTTTTTTTTTTTTTTTG
>WAAE01021592.1:18937-31989 GCA_013400495.1 Nicator chloris
GTGCCCTTGTAATTGTGCATGGTCACCTATAACCACTGTTTCAAAATTGCTGTGGTTTCATATCACCATTAATCAATGCAACACATATTAACTAAGTACTTCGTTCTGCTTTTGCATGATTTATTAGGTCTTCCTTCATTAACGTGTTTGATCAGAAAACTAATTAAACAATGAACTGTGACAGTAACACATACTTTGCATCCATTATTAAAAACTGGTTTCTTGGAATAAAAATGTGGTAATGAACACTTGAGTTACCATGGGCTACACTTTATTTCCAATTATCTGAACTGTTATTAACACTAATCCTTGGCTTTCCCATTTAGTAGCAAGCTAGATATGACAATGCTAAAGACAAGCATGCTAAGTTTATTTCCAATGCTAGTACTGTAAATACCAGTAAGTAGAAAGTTCCAAGAGGTGAATTACTATACAGGAACAGTCTATATATTAACATCTGCTTTTTTTGAAACAATTTAAGGCCTCATTTTTCATCTTCATTACCAGTCTCTGAGTATACTCATGGCGCATCTGGAGTTTGCTATGTTGTACACAAAGATATTGTTATGTCTTCAGGGATAAAGCAATATTTAGTTCTACTACATAGAATTACAACTGTCCTGGTTTTGGCCAGGAGAAAGAGTTAAATTTTTCACAGTGGCTGTCAGGGGGCAAACCTGGAGCTGCATGGGCATGTCTGCGTTATTATTCTACCCCACTCACATCACTGCCAGGGACAGAAATAAGGGACTCTTGCTTCTGGGAAGAAGGGCCACATTAAGGCTGTTGTGGTTTAGGAATAGTATTCCCCAGTTTAGTAGTTCCACCTAAAAGAAAACCAGGAGCTGCTCCCCTTACTCCTCCAGTGAGAGAGACTAGAGGCGGAGATTATGAGTTAAGAACAATTTACAGCAACAAGAAAAACAAACAGAGACACCAACAATATTAACAACAAAAGTGTACAAGGGAGGTGATTTACATGCAAACTGTTCTCTAAGGACCCCACAGTGAACAACGGTGGAAGGGTTTCCCCCTCCTCCCACACCTTTTCTCAACCTAAAGCCACTCCTTCCTTCCCAGAAGCAAGAATCTCTTATTCCCACTCCCCAGACATAGGAGATGGTATAGAATAACAACCTACACATGCCCACATGGCTCCAGGTTCCACCCCTTCAAGGCTGTTGTAAAATAGTAACCCTGTCCTAGCTACAACTAGGATACTATTTTAACAAATTTCAAAACCATTTGCTTACTTGCTCTTTGGAATGCAATTCTTCTTGCACCATTGTGATTCATTTTCCCATTGTTTATTCAGCTTGGTTCATGCCAGTCAGATTGCCCCTGCTGTCAGATATTCAGAGCTCACAGACAGCAGAGCTGCTTACCTGCCTGAAATTCATTCCATGCACGTTCCACCCTCTCATACTGACAATAGTGCTCAGGAAACATAGTCAGTGTTTTTTTCCTCACAGTGAGTCTCTCATATATTTGCGTGATGGAAGAATAAGAATATATAAAAATAAATATTCCACACCCCTAAAGAGGAAAGTACTCAGTATCACTTTTCATTAAATGCCACACTGCTATTTAGATGCCCTCTTCCTTGTCATAGTTGGGGATTGACACAATAATCCAGCAAGCTGGCTTGATTCCTCAAACTGGAAACCCAGATTGTTTTGAGAAATACTGGATCCCTGGAACCATGCATTCAAATGGGCCTTGTTAAAATGTCTAATTTTGAGAAGTAGTTTCCCCTTTATTCCCCTGTTCATCCAGCTGTAGCTTTAGCATTCTACATCATTAAGTACTCAGGAGTGAATTTCCTCAGTGACAGTTTCAGATACTGCTCAGATCATCTCCCAGATGAAGCTGGTCATGAGCTGATCAGCTTCTCGACCAGTAAGACAGCTGGTGCAATACATTTCTGTAATGGGCTGTAGTTTGTGCCAGGGAAAGTGAGTGTTCCAGTGAGAGGGGGTTCCCCACCTTTCCTGTGATCAGCTGACAGTGTACCATTGCCATCTGACTTACCGAATGCACATTGGCCTCATCTGGGTGAGTTAGTGAAGTGCTTGCCTGCACCCATCCTTCACTTCTAGCTGACTACCACACACTATGCAAACCCCTGTGCTCTGATGCAGAATAAAGATATGCAATAAGAAATCATCTGTTTATAATCAGTATATTTCTTACAAAATCTGTTTCAGAACAGACGTCCACCTTCCCCACTGCACTCAACTGAGTGTAGCAATGATCCTCCTCTAAATAACTACTTACTCTCTTGCTCTTACCAACACCTACTTTCTTTTAAATTGGTGTCTTACGAAGAGAAAGATGCATCTGTCCTTTTTCTGTGTTATGCAGAAGCCAGAGCACACATATCCTACACATGCAAAAAGTTTGTGAGAGCCATGCATGCTTCTGTGTGTGCTAAAAAGAAATGGGCTGCTGTTTTGAATAGAGGAAGGATTTTAAATTAAAATGGTTTTGAAATTAATTGATTCATTTCACTGCTATTCTCATAACTTTTAAGCTTTTTCTCACTATGAATTCAGAAATTTATATATTCTACACATATTCTCTGTTTCACCTGAAAATATTAACAAGATAAAATCAATATCACAGCTCAACCCCCAATTTTCATGTCATCAAAAACAGACTTCTATTCAGAATTCTCTAACAGATTTAATTTCATTAGACCATATAGTGCAAGGACCAGGATGTTTTGAAGCCTTCTAATGTTATACTATAACGTGCTTAGCACTTACGTTATATACTACTAGACAAAAACACTATTTCAGCATTCACCATACCTGCAGTAGGTTAAATATATTATCCAAGCTTTGTGGGCTTTTCAGAGCTTGATACATTCTCACAGCTCCCTGATATTGCATATTCTAGAAACCATCATTAATTGTGATGTAGATAAAAGAACACTATTATCTGCAGGGAGGGGGGAAAGAAAAAAGAAAACAAGACAAGCCCTAACACTTCTTCATGCAAGACACACAATCCTTCTACTTAAAGATAATTTAAGGACACCATTAGCCATTATCTGAGATAAAGACTTAAATGTCAAACCTATGAAAAATTAACTCTGATAAGTAGGCAGACATGCCTCTACCGGACTCACAGCACTCTCACTTGTCTCCCTTTCCCCACCGTTTGCTGTGTCACTAACTCACTCTTGTTCTGTGTTATCAGCTCCCAGCCTCGGGCTGAGCTTTCAGGCCCGTGTGCCGTTTGAACGCTGTTGGCGTCGCACTTCAGAAAGTTATCTCAGGCATTCTGTGAAGGTCTGATTGCGGATGTTTTTCCCAAGTGGATGCTGGAAACAGAAGGCTTTATTTTATCATGTGCCAACTTAGCTGCAGCCCACACTCTCTGTGCAGACCTCTGAAGGGGATTTTAGCTTGTAATATACTTTACAGTTCTTTCAGAGCTCAGAGGCCACAGATCTGCACACGTTTCTGTAATGGGCAATGTCAGAGATCCCTTTAAGGTGACATGTATTTATCCCTTTACTGCAAGCCAGGGCACAGACCCTCAGAGTCAAAGCAATTTCACATTCTCCTGGTATTGTCCACCTTCCTTGGAATATGGTAGAATGTGGTGAAAAGTGTTTCAAGGGAAACTCTAATGCTGAATATTTAATGAACATTTGTCAACAAATTCCCAGGATACAGACATGGTGAAGAATGATGCTCTAGAGAAAAAATAGTCCCTTCAGAAAAGACCACACATAGAGATCAGATCATGACAGAGTGCTTCTGTCCTGCCAGTTGCCCAGAAGAACATCTGCTCCAGAACCTTGTCTCCATGGCAACATCTTCCTTCTGAAGCTGTTTTAACTCAGTATTATTTTGTCCTAGATTTTGTATTTCTGCCAGTACCCAAGCTGGCCAGACAAGAATTGGCTATCCAAAGGCACTGGAAGATGTGATTTATCCCTCTGTTTTTTGTGAAAAAAAAAAAAATCCACTAACTTGTTGATAGAAAACTATAAGTATTGTTTACATTTCTACCTGCATTTTGCTAACTACTGCTGCATCTTGTAGCCGAATGACTGGTGAAAGAGGAGTTTTAAGGCCCATTCACTATGAAGAGTGGTTGGAGAGAGACCACTTAAAATGAAAGCGTAGGAGCTAGGGTGGTTTGCTAGGCATTCCTTTCAGACAAATGTTTTATAAGACCTTGTTTTTTCCCCCAAATGTTTGCTGACAAGGCTTTAAATTACAGTGTTCTGCCAGTTATAACTCATGTCCTCACCTATGGGGATGGCTGCCTGGTGTATATCCCTCCAGGGTGGCAAATAAGTTGTGCAGCTGAAGATCCATGGATCTCAAAGATCTCCCATTTATACTCTCACTCTTCCATCTGTAGCAGAAAAGGAAGTGTCTGCACAGTGTTTACTACTTTCCTGTCAGACTAATTCCTTGCCTTTGAAGACAGGCAGCCCAAAACTTCAGTAGGCTTGCTGCTACTTCAGAGTTATTTGTGTAGCAGTCTGGCCCTCAGTCTGCATCAGGGTGGCAGAACAAATGTCTGTACTTTTTTTTCCCAGTTATAGAAAGTACTGCTTGAGCACAAAGATGGCCAGCCTTCTGTCACTGCACAGAAGACACACAGACTCATTTAAAAAAAACCCACCTGATTTTACAGTTATTTGCAGGAACATGAAGATCCCACAGATATAAACCAGCTGCTGTACATTGATATTTCAGCCTTCAAAGAGCTCTTCTTCCTTCTATATTGAGCCACTTCCCATGCTGGGAAGCTTTAGATGGATTATTCATGCCTTTCCAATGTCCCATTAGATCCCACAACGTTGTGTACTACAGGAAGGAAAAAATGTGTCCATTTTGAAGTCAGATTAGGTTTTTCTTAAAGGATTGAAGAAAAATTGTTCTCCAAGAACAGCATTTTCTTACAGAATTATCCTGAAGCAATTTTGCTGCAAACATGACTCTAATTAGACATTGCACTTTTAAAGTCATTACCACTCTGTCAGATACTCAAGCATCACTGAAGACAAAAAGCAGATATTGCTGGGGAATGCCTGCATTCTTCAGACCAGACTTGATCCTATCCTTCTTATCATGGTACAATCAAGAGTAAAGTGTGCTTTTTTATTTCAAGTAAAACTGTCAGATTTCATCCCAATTAATGGTGTTAATACTCAGGCAAGCATTTTCTTTTCATGCATACCATTTTATCAGACATTTTTTCAAAACGGGAAACAAAGCATATCACTCAAAAGTGAGTGTTATAGAAAGAGTCGTTCTGTAGACTAGAGTTAAATCAAGAATAGTTTCTAAAGCCAAACATATTTTATTTGACCAAAACCAACCAAGCCCCCTTTCCCTATCATTTCTGTACACTTCTGTAACATGCTCAGAAGGCTGTGTGTTCTAAAACACATATAAGTAAAATATGTATAATGCCATCACACAGTTGTTGGAACTATTTATAGAACAGAGAATGGAAGTCCAAACTAAACAGGACATGTTCTAGACTGTGGAAACTGAAGTGTGAGGAATTTTAGGCAGATATGCACTGTCGGAAGAAGCTCTGTCCATAAAAACTGGTCTTTCACCCAGCTGTCTTTTCCTGAAGCAGATAACACGAAAAGATGTTTGTGTATCTTCTGGTCCCAGCACATCTGACTGGAGCACTTTCTCTCCTGTCTGGTCCTAGGGCAGGTGATCACAGTTCCATCCAAATTTACTGGTTACACATCAAACAACAGAGAAGGTCAGTGAATTGCACTTACTACCACCAGCACCTGAGAAGGAGGGGGCCATAAGGAAGGCAAAGATCCTTTGCCAAGAGGCAATTTAAGTCTGCAGGAAAAATGTGAACAGAGAGTACCTGTGTCTGAAAGCAACACAGTAGTCGGCCTGGCAGATCTGAGGGCAGGCCCAGCACTCAGCAGCAGCAGCAGCAGCTTTCTGTACACTTCTGCAGCCCCACACACACCTACATGCTGGATACACACAGGCTGCTCACCCAGAAGACAGTGCCACGAACATAAAAAATGAACCTGCAATTCACACAGCAAAATATCTCTTTCATGTTACCATCAAATGTGCTCTGCTGAGTAATCATAGAAAGGACAAGCCACCAGAAAGAGGCAGCTGATCCCAAGATTGCTACTCAGAATGTTTTAGTTTGTGCCTTCTTTTAGATTCTTTCCCCTTATTTTGGAAAAATTTGTATCACACAACCCCTCAATATTTTCTTTCTAAGTATAGTATAAATTTTCTTTCTAAATGTAGTGCAAATTTTCTTGAGTATATGAAAGGATATTACTTTGTCTGTTTTACACTATTTCACTGAATTTGTGTGACTAAAAAATTCAAAGCAAATGTAGAGTGGCTGAAAGCACTTGGGTTTTTCTAAACATAATTTGTCATAATTTAACGATAAAAATTCTTACCCAAGATTTACTCAGACAATTTTATGAGGAGGAACTGAGATAATTTGGTTTTTTCAGCCTGAAGGAGACTGAAGAGAGACCTCATTGTGGTCTTTGACATCCTCAGAGGGGAAGAAGAGGGGCAGGTACCAATCTCCACTGGCAACCAGTGACAAGACCTATAGGACCAGCATGAACCTGAGTCACGGGAGGTTTAGGTTGGGTATCAGGAGAAGGTTCTTCATTAAGAGGATGCTTGGGGACTGAAACAGGCTCTCCAGGGAAGTGGTCACAGCACCAAGCCTGACAGAGTCCAAGAAGTGTGTAAACGATGCCCTCAGAAACAGGGTGTGATCCTTCAGGTGTCCTGGGCAGGGCTAAGAGTTCAACTCTGTAACCTTTGTGGGTCCCTTGAAACTCAGGATATTCTATGATTATGTGAAATAACTGAAGTTATTTTCACCAGGTACTTCTAATATGTACTTCAAATGTTCTTTAAAATATCGGACTCAGAGAATTAATTGTAAGCATTCCAGACACCTTTTCACATTCAGTGTTCAAGAATGTATTTCTCTGTGTTCTGTTCTTCAGATATACACTTCAAAGGAAGAAAGGAGTCCTTACAGGTCTTCAGGTGCTTATGGTATTGACAGCTCTCAAGGTTAAGTGCTGAAATTTAAACATAAGCAGTAGCAGAAAAAAAATATTTTCTTCACTTGTACCTCTACAATTTTCAGTGTCCCTAAGAAAATATTCTCTTTAGCTCTTTGTCCATTCCTTCTGTTACTATACTACAGCTACTATAATTATAGCTACATTTAGAACTCACCAAAGAGCAATGAAAACACAAATTAAGAATAAAATTTTCCAGTAAGCACAGCATCAAGATTTTTCATGTGGTCTACTGCCAAAGGTAATTCTGCAGGGTCTTTTGTCAGTACATGCTTCAGAACACAATAAAACGAAATCTTTTAAGGCAGGCAGTCACAGGCTCTGAAGGATATCACATAGAGCACAGTGACATTTAAAGAGGCTTCAGAAGTTCTGTTAAGTGCAACCTGTATCTAAGTCAAGGCATTATGTCTCAAACTTGCAGCTGTATGTTTTAATATTTTGCTTCAATGTGACATTAACTCCCTTTGGCATCTTTCGAAATCATAAATCCATACAAATCAAAAGCTTAAATATTGTCAAGATAAATAAAAGTGTAGTGATATGCCTGGAGGGATTCTTAAGGTCTTTGACTCCTTTTAGAAACTCTGTCACCAAACTGAGGAGAAATTGGGCTGATTTTCCTGATTCTAATGGAGACAGTACAGTGCTGGCTACTGCCAGAGCTGAAGCTGTGGGAAGGGGAAATGCACTGCTGAGTCTGATGCCCTGGTCAGTGCACCACATGCCATTCTTTCTCCCCACTCATCTCAGTCACATTGTATTTTTTGAATATGAGTAGTTCTGCACAAAACAACAGGAAAAAGGAATTAAAAATCTGAGGAAGATTTCTCCATGTTGTGTCCACATTCTCAATTTCTCCTGAACCAAGTGACTAGTTTGTAATAAGTAACAGGCTCAGGCTTTCCCTCCCTGTCACTGTTTAGTGACGAGGAGGAGGAGCTTGTTGCAGAAATGGGACAATTACCTATTATTTAGCCAACTGGATTTCCCCTGTAAATGGATCAAAAACTTGTATTCAGAATTGCAACTGTTCTTTTGCTGAAATGCCAACTTTTTTCTTTACATTTATTCTATTAAAAGGTGGCACATCTAAAGAAAACATTTTCTTAGACAAATAGAGGGAGGAGGAATTACAAATCAGCTCCAAAGTCAGGCTATTGCTGTAAGAGTGTTGTGCTCTGGGATAAAAAATAACCTGCCTTATATGTAAAATACTTCATAAACTTTTCATGCTATACTGACAACTAATTAGGACAATCAATAATGACACACTGACAAGTCTGCTGCTCTTACTGTCATAATGAGTTTGCAGCTTCATTCATCTGCCACTGTACTCAGAGGACACCCAACAGATTTGTACTAGACCATTAAGTATTGTTGATTTTTAATGTAGATCAAACAGAAGCAAGTCCTACCCGAAGACAAAAAGTTCTAGGGTCTTCAAGGATAGATAGAGTTTTATCTGTGACATGGACACCCTCACAGTATTGAAAAAGGATGGGGAAGCATAAAGGTGTGCACACACACACATACATCCATATACAACTGCATGTGCATTTCCCTCTGAAAGAGAGAACTAAATAAGGAGATGGAACTGTGAGTGAGAGTGAGAGAAAGTGAGAGTCTCCATTCTTGAAGATTTTCAAAAGTCATCCGGACATGGTCTTGGATAATCATCTGTGGGTATTCCTGCCTTAGCAGGGGAGTTGGACCAGGTGACCTCCAGAGGTTCCTTCCTATCTCAACCACCCTGTGACTCTGATTTTGTCATTTCTACAATTAGGAAAAAAAAAAAAGAGTAAATGTGGCACACATACAAAGTCCCTCTCTCCATTTGTCCATCTGGTAAGGGCTCTGACAGCACTTGTCTCAGAACATGGTGGTGGAATGTAAGGGTGTCAAGAAGGTGATTTTTTTGTATTGCCTTTCCTTCCTGCACCCCTGAGTTAGGATCTATCCTGAACTACAATTTCATGCTTGTTTTTCTTTCTGCTCTCTTTTGTGCAAGTGGAAATTGAGTCCCTTGTCCTAAGTTGAAATGGCAGCCTTCCCATAGCTACTGTGAGCATTAGAGGAGTCTGCTGACTGTCAGTCAATGCCTTCTGCTGTGACTTATTTTGATGCCATAATTGTCTCATGAAATGCTAAGGTCTACTGTGCAGGAGTAAAACTATTATTAGTGAGTTTAAAATGTACTCAGTATCTGCCCACACCTTCAGTAACCAAAAGTTCAACTGGCAATTTACCAACTCCAAGAAGAAAAGGATCTTAAATCAAAATAGGAAGGTCCTCTAAAAGTGTCCTTGCAAATATCATGAAGTTTGTGGCATACAGTCATTAGAACTGAAGATTTTGTGAACTCTAAGTGAACCTGTAAACTAGGACTTTGTTAGCATGTCTCTTGGGCATCAGTACTAAGTATAAATGCTTTACTGTCCCACAAAAGAAAGGGAAAAAAGCATCTGCAGAAAAAGCAGATGAGCAAAAATATACAAAGGGCAGAATGGTTCACCAGTGATGCAGACATCTGCTTGTGTTAAAGTATCACAGAGAGAAAGGTCATGGGAGTGAGAACAAGGTCCCTTGGCCCCACCACCACTCAGCCTTATGCGTCAGCATTTCAAAAATAAGAGGTTTGCTTTATCTTGCTTAAGATACCTAAAGGTTATAGGATAAAATATTCCTTGTAACAAAAGTGGCTGATTAGGTACAGTGCATAGGGGTGGCCAAGCCTAGAGCTGTGATTAATCAAGTTCAATACCCTGTTTCCAAGAGCAGTAAGTGCCACATGTTTCAGAGAACATTACAAAAACAGCCTGTCATGGACAATTAAGGGAATTACTGCTTCATGGAGGAAATAATCTTTCAGGCTCTGAGTCCTAATCAACAGAACCAAGAACTGATCTGTGAATCCAGTCCCTTGCTATTTTAAGCATCCACAGCTTGTAATGTCTTTCAGGAAGTGATCAAAAAGAATTGGTTAAGCCCTGAAGTGTGAAAGTTTATCTCATTATTCTAAGTGGATCTGTCTCCAGAGTAACTATGATATATCTAGGCATTTATTTTTCGTCCCTGAATTCCTCACATCACTAATGTTTTATGACAAAATGCAGCATACGTTAATGCCTTATATTTGTTGGCAGGCTTTAATTTTACGTCCTTTCAAAGCAGCAGGAATGGAGTCCAGTTCAGATTCAGGAACCAAATGTGCATGCTGTAGATGCCTTAAATTTGAAGGCTGAATTCCCACAGTCCCTGAAGGAACTGGGTTGTTTAGTCTGGGCAATAGGAGAGTCAGGGGGAACCCCATTGCTCTCAGTTACCTGAAGGGAGGTTGTAGTGAGGTGGTGGTTGGTCTCTTCTGCCATGTCTCAAGTGAAAGGATGAGAGGAAATGGCCTTAACTTGTGCCAAGGGCGGTTCAGATGAGATATTAGAAAAATTGTCTCACTAAAAGAGTGGTTAGGCATTGGAGTAAGCTGCCCAGGGAAGTGCTGGGGCCACTGTCCCTGAAAGTGTTTAAGAAGCATCTAGATGTGGCATCTGGGAATATGATTTAGAGATGATTATGGTGCCACTGGGTTGATGGTTGTACTGGATGATCCTGAAGGACTCTTCCATCCTTAAAGATCCTGTGACAGCTACAGTTAACTTAAACATGAACAAAATACACTCTAAAGCAATGGGAAGGTCAGAAGCAGTACTTCAAGGACCAATGTTGAACCTGGTCAAAGCCAAGACATTTGACTTAAGAACTCAAAAAAGCCAAATCCACATAATCAAGATACCTCAGTTGGGCTAAAAGGTGACAACACATAGAAACATTACTAGCAGTTTGCTTCTGATTTTTCTTAAAAGCTAATCAGTTGCCTCAACCACTCTTGGTGTGCTTTTCTCAGATTGGCATTTTGGAATATAGCCAAGCATTTCTTGAATTTTTATTGCATCCATTTATATGCCAAAACATTTTCTTTGCATTAACTACAGATGAAAACATGTTGTTGGTGTGTCTGAGCCCAGGACCTGAAGCACCTGTATGATGTTTAAACAGTTAGCAACTCAGCTGACTGAAGAAGGGAGATTTAGTTTAAAATTAGGAAATAGTAGATAATTTCTAATCTGCTTGTGGTAGGTAATTTTATAATAAATGTTTGACAACTTGAAGACTGAAAACTTGAAGACTGAACTTTTCTTGATTTATGAGTGTCATAACTATGAAAATGAGGCCTGAAATGCTCATTTTAAAGCTTTTTTCTTATTTATTCAAACATAACTGTAAAAGAATCTTATAAAGACTCAGAGAACTCATTTAATTGCACTTAATTAGTGTTAGAAATTTTTGTACTATGCAGTCTGAAAGTTATAAATCAGTTAAAATAAAAATTTTAGAGAAGAGACTAGAATCTATAATTAAATATTTGAGTGTAAACTTCTATCTTACATAATATGGGTGTGGCCTCTATACAACTCCATAATTTTCTAGAGAGAAGTTTTAAAAGGTGATAACATGGAGTAACTGGTGCAAAGAAGAGTTAATAGCTGTGCTGTAAGCCTGGAGTTAAAATAGGTCATGAGTGTGTCAATCTGCACAGGTGTGTTGGGTTGAAAATTTCAGATTAAACTGCTCTTGGTACCCACTAGGGTTTTGGCAAAATGCATGTTTTCTCCTTAATCAAAAAATTATTGCAATGACTTGGAAATATCTTCTTTCTAGTTCAGAGAACTTGTATGTCAGTCATCCCCTTTACTAGTTCTCCCTTACTGGCTGCTTTCAGTGGTTAACTTAATTTTCAGGTCATTGACACTCTTGAGGAAAAGGGCTCCTCTCTCACCAGAAAGATGACTCTTGCTTCTGTTGTATATAGAGAGGAATGGAAATTTAAGGCAATGAGACTACAGCTTCCATGAGACATCATGGAATTGCTTTCAAGTAGAGAAGCTAGAAGCTTTTATTATTATTTTTGGGGGGGCCAAAATATTTAAATTTGTGCTTGAAGAAATACCAGCACTTTTAATACCATTTCCTTTGCATATTTATTTAGTTTATTTTGGTAACATCTTAAAATGTGTATCAACTAAGAGAAATGTGTAGCCCAACATCAGACATGTGCAGATGGGCATTACACAGTTATGGACGTCAATTTGGGTTGTTAAATTGCACTTCTTTCACAGCTACAGCGTGCTGCAGTCACCAGCCAGCTCTGCTGTGGTTGCATTCTTCCAGAAGCATGGAGCAGCCTCAGCCAGAATGGTGTGAGGACACAAACTGACCAAGGGAATCAGATACAGCAATTTCCCTTCCTCACTGTGTAGCAAAGGTTATAATCCCTTCCTTTGTGTTTGCTTACAGAAGTCACATTTCTTGACCTTTGTGGAAAGAAAAGCTTCATGAAGATACTGCATAGGCCCAGGCATTTAGTTGTTGTGCAAAACCCCTGAGATGTAGCTGGCTGCTCTGGCAAGATTCAGGCATCTTCTTAAACACAAAGTAAGAGTCAACAGGGAGGCTGAACCCTTCCCAGGAAGGCTCTTACATTCTTACACGTTGCATACAAAATTGAAGACAGAGAGTGGTACAAGATTTCTTTTCCATCTCAATTATGGTGCATTCTCAAACTGACACTGCAGAGTTTTAAAGCCATTTCTGTTTACAAATTCCAAACACTTGGGGCCTACACCATAAAAGTAACAATGGTGTCACAGATGTAATATCTGTCAGTTCCAATGGAACTGGGCAATTTTCTCAGAAGAGAAACATCAAAATTGCAACCTCAGTTCACTGCAACCTCATGATCTCTTGGTTTATAAACCTGCCACTACGGCTTACTTTCATAAACTCAAATTGAAATTGCTTTAGTACAATAATGTCTGGTCTATTAAATTACAAACTGTCTCAATCCTTTGAAAATGGCTGGAGTTGCATTCCTCAACAAAATCAGTAAAATAATAATAATAATAAT
>WAAE01021593.1:0-28770 GCA_013400495.1 Nicator chloris
AATAATAATAATAACAACAACTCTACAGGTTTCTCTTTCTGGAAACCTTTTCCTTGATTCACAAATTTTATATTTTTGAATTATAATTTGTGAATATTTGTGAATGCGTATTTCACAGATTTTTTTTTAATTTTGATTTTTGATTCAGATTTATCAGACTCTCTTAAAACTTGCCATCTCTTGGTAAAAACTCATGAAATTATAGTGAACCTTAAATACAGATTACCTATTTCCCACATCAAGATCTGGCTAAAAATGCCTTAAGCAAAGAAATGAGTACCAATATCTTCAACTATAAAAATTCAACTAGGAACACCCTGAATAACAGCAACAACAAAAATTGTAACTATAACACATTGTAAAATGAAACAGCTGCAGAAGTCTGCAAAATTGAGATCCTGAAATAACCAGAATGAAGGAAAAAACCTATTTTCATTTCTCAGGTGATTTGAGCAGAAAACTTACCTGTGCTTGGAGTAAGGGTCAGTTTTGGAGATTAATATTTTTCTTTCAAGATTCAAGTATGAAAAGCATGGGGAAAAAAAAACAACCAACCAAAACAACCAAAATCCCAAACAAACATTTAATTAGTCCAGACACTGTACAACAGTATTCTCTGTCTGGGGCAAACTGCTGGTAGCAAACGATAGATCAACAAAACCCCAGTCTCAGCTCTGAATTGTTGAGCCCAGAACAAAAACCTTTGAGAATCTTTAACAATCTACCATTTTCCTTAGAAAAGTATCTCATGATCAATGATTTTGCCTGTGTATTTTAATTATGTTAAACTTTTTAAATAGACTTTTGAGTAATAATTTCTTAACATTCACCATAGAAGGTAACAAAATCTTTAATGGACTCTTGGTGCAACCAGTTTAATGTTGCAATTTAATTGAGGTTTATGTAAATAAAGGAAGAAAGGAAATCAGAAAAAATATTTTCTTCCAGAATATCCAAATTTTTTTCTCTATTTTCACAGATTTGCAGTATCACAGAATATCCTGAGTTGAACGTGACCCATCAGAATCAATGAGTCCAACTCCTGGCCCTTTCCAAGGTACTCAAGAGTGTATGTTAAAAAAGCCTTTCTCCCCATCCCCCCAATTTACTTCTGCTGAGCTTCATCTCTGCTTTATTTCTGCTGAGCTTCATTCAGTGGCAAGAGGCATCTCTGTGTTTCTCCCACATCACCTACATTGCTTGGAGCTAAGGCATAAAAAGGAAGTCCTTTTCATGCCTTAGCTCCAAAAAAAAAATTCTGCTCATCCAGGTTAACCTTCTACCTTGTCTGCTTGACTTCCAAGATTTTGGAATTACTTGCTCCTGTGCCTTTATGAGGTCATCACAGCTCCTTCAAAAGCGTTTCCCCCACCTTCAAAAGCATTTCCCCAGGGGACCTTACTCAGTAGTTCCTTGGGCAGCCGGAAGTTATCACAAAACTGAAAAAAGCAATTTTGGGAATTTTGTTTTCTAGATCATCAAATAATGTAGCTTTAGTAAACTCATTTTGAGAATTTAAAAATATTTTTTCGTTTATTTTATATATAAACTATTATTTTTCAAGCATATAGAATCTTCTCCCTAGTCCCTTTTCTTTAAGTACAGACAACATGTTCAATATTTATTTTAAAATATTTACTAAAAACCTCTTAGGGCCTGGTATTCCATCTTCTCTTCACTTTGAATTCCATAATGTAGATTGTCCAGTTCTTCTGATTCAAGGATATTTTACTTTGGAGACTTAGTTCTAAGTTGGACTATGGCAACTTTCATTTCCACTCCATCAATTCCTGCACACGTTTCTCATTTTCAACACAAAATCCTTTAAAACATGAACAAAGTAAATTTTAGCTTTGGGACCATAGCAACATATTGTGTCAATCAGCCTCTCAGAATGATGGATCCCAGCCCCTCCTTTACATATTTTTTCCCAAATATCTTAGATTATTATTTTTGTACTGTTTATGTTGATTTTTTTTTTTTTTTAAGACGGAACAAAATATGGTTTTTGTCAATTCTTCCTCTATTTGCTTCTTGACAACAGATCCTCATTACAGGATTAATTTTTAACAGGACTATCTCTTCTTCCTCCCCAGCCTCAAGTGACCACTGTCACTTCTTTTTGAACTTGAACAAATCACAAGATTTCCCCACCTCTTTTAGCCAGCTACATTTCTGGTTTCACTTTGTGGGTATTGTGATAGTTCTGAGGAACCAGGTAAATCCATATGTCAGGTGGCAAAGCTTGACAGAGACACTACAGATGCAGAGGAAATATGCTTATTTAGCCTCTCACTGCTGAAGGCAGGCACTTCTTTTCGTATCTGCTGTCTCTAGCAGCTAACTAGAATTTTCCAGTCACTCCAGCTGCAGCTGAATCTCAAGGCTTTTCCTGCCCAAGACATAAGTGGTGACCCATTGAGTGTACAATCATCTGTGACTGTTGCACTTCAGAGGCTTCACGGCCCATCTCGTGCTACATTTAAAAGATTAAACTACCTGTTAAACAAACTTGTGCCATTTCTGATGGGCCATGCACAGTCTTCGCTGGGGAAATCAGGGAGAGGTTTTAGAGCCAGAACTCATGTCCCCATTCCATGCTTATGATGCAGTAAACTTAACACAAAGCCATCACATGTCATGCCCTGATGTGTAAGAGTTTTTCTTCCTACAGATATTGCACTGGGCCTGCTTTCTAACCCATGACATCACTTTCTCAGATATCCCCAATCCCTGACATTATACCCAATGGGTTTATGACACAGATTTATAATTTCTGAAATATTATAAGCCTGAATAACAAGTGTGGTTAATAATTTTAACTCTTAAATACAATAAGGATTTTTAAACCAATCCTAAGTTTCTCTCCAGATACAACAAACCTTATCCAAAAAGCTCCATAAGCCCAGGAATAACATTTTTGAAGATCTAAAATTAAAATCTCTTGTTACATCCCAAGACCAAGATTATTTCTCCTTAAACTACATTTTCTAAGATAAAAATAAAACAGAATCTATTTTAAAAATCAAATAAAATGAAACATTGACAAAACAAAGCGTTTAACTAGTCATATATTGCTCCTTTTATGCTGAGAATGAGTTACATCAGGCAGATGGTGAACATTTTGCTTGTACTAAAGGAAACCACCCAGACAATGCATCAGTGAGAGTCACATTAATACGTACTTGCAAAGGAATTAAATAACTTAATAAATTAAATAAATAAATTATTATGGAAAAATCCCCCATTTCCTATTCTTACTGAAGAACACGTAAATCTTCAGATTCCTAAAATAGTTATTGTGAGGCTTAACACAAAGCTCAGGATATATCCTGGTAAAAGATCAAAGCCTGCGACCTTTTTGCCCTGTAAAAACTGTAAGATTTTGAGGCTTTTTCCTAAATTAAGTGGAAAAAAGAAAAGAAAAAAAAGGGAACCTACATACAGATCATCTATATTTTGTATAGTGATCTGATGACTACCAGCATAAAAGGAGGCAAGTGGGAGGTTGATACAACATTGTTGTCTTCACAGCTTGTACTATTTTGGGAGTGTTATAAAACAGTTTTCATTTTGGTTAGATTGTCTCTTTAATATACAATTTTTGTTGAATATGATCTTGAAACAACGTATTAGCTTGCGGTCACTCTAAGTAATTTATTCACCTTCAATTTGGGCACTGAACAAAAAATCATGATTGTTTGTTTCACGGCATCACAAACAGTTCAGAGAAGAGCAAACTCATCTTCAGAATAGAATGTTTTTGCTGGCTAAAACCTTTAAATTAGAAGCGCATGCAAACCACAGACAGTTCAAAGGTAATTTTAAATATTATAGAAAAACCTTATGTTGTTTTCTGTTTGACCCACAAGACTTTCTAGTTCTGTTATATAGCTTCCTCACTGTAGTTTTGAATTTTTTTCACTCTATTTATGAAGTTCTTGTGATTCCCAAATGTTAGGCTTGATATAAGCATGGACTGTTATTATTGCCATTATTCACATTTGTGGAACATTTTGTGAAAAACTAAATCTGTCTCCAGGTGCTGATTGACTCTACAAGGAAGTTTTGCAGGAAGTAATTAATGAACAACATTTTCATCACTGTCCTTCTCAAACCATAAGTGCACCTGAAATCAGCCACAAAGGATTTGCACTCTATTGTTTTATCATTTCTGATCCTGTTTAACAGATGGTTTCTGAGACTCATTCAGAATCTCCCTAATTTTTCTCTGTCTATTACAGATGCTCTTGAGTACACACCTATTGTGCTGTGCTCTTACAATTGTTTAATTTAAGCACACTACACATACCGTACTAAATTACAAACACAAAACCTCAGGAGGAATAATGCAGCAGTTTTTACCTGTAGGCTCTGACAGATGGGCTGCTGTAAATTTCATTTTCAATGGCATTTGATATGATTTTATCCTAGTTTTTAAGACTAGGTAAGGCAGACAAGATTTTCAGTACTTGAAGGGGGCCAGTAAGAAAGATAGGGACAAACATATCATCAGCACCTGTGGCAATATGGCAAGAGTTAATGGTATAAAGCTGAAGGAGAATCCATTTTCATTATAAGTTAATAAAATATAAGGAAGAAGTTTTTTACAATGAGGGTGGTAAAACATCAGAACAGGCTGCCCAGATAGGTCGTGGATGTCCCAGCCCATGAAAGATTCAAGGTGAGATTGGGTGCAGCTCTGAGCAACTGGATCTCTTTGAAGAGGTCCCTGATTACTACAGAGGGACTGAACTAGATGGCTTTTAAAGGTCCCTTCTAAACCCAAAGTATTCTGTGATTCTGTGAGTTTTTATGACAATAAAACATAATAACCTTCCATCTGAGCTAGTCATCTTGACTTCATTTTCTCTTTATCAGTGAAAGGAAATCAGCATTCCCACATATGGCTCACTTAGAGATGCTCTTTAGAGTGCCACTTGTCCTGCTGTAGAGCTCTACATTTTAGATTTCCAAAGGCAGGAGAGATTTTTCCCAACCCTAACGATGTTAAGGGTTCTGAATTTAAGATCTGACCCTTTGAGCATGGTATAAGGTCTATGTCTGCTCAGGCAGACATCAGCTTCCTTCTGTATACTGCCAGACACAAGTATTCAGGGGAGGAATAAAGATTCACCTGAGATCTAAATACAGATGTGAACAGACCAGGGTACAGTATAAATGCAATTATACAACACCCAGACAAGAGCTTTTATCTGGATATCTTGCAACTAGGCAAAGTCATCTCCATTAGTTTGAAACCACAGTCTTCTATGGTATCTTAATTTGTTAAGAGAGGGGAAATCTTTGCTAATCATAATTTAGTAAATGGTAGAAATTCCATTGCTTGATGCATACATAAATAAATACATTACTCAAGCTGGTTACAGCCTTACACATTATCACTTCTCTTGAAGTTATATAAAACAGAGACTGGGGACAGAGAGAAGTCAGACCCAGATCTCTTTTGTTGAAAAAGTGAAGATCATCTGTGCTCTGATAAAACCGAATGGCTCTTTGTTACCAATTTCCTAATGTAGGCTCTAAGATATTAATTTCACTAACCTGAGCTAAGTTTTATGTGACAAACTGCTTGTTTTACTGAGATGAAAAGCCCTTGATCTGCAATATAGGCTGCAGGATTTTCTTTACACCGTTCTTTTGTTTTCACTCTTAAGTGATTTGAAAATTCATTTTCCTTCTGGAGAAGAGTTACATTCCTCTGAGCCTATGATAAACAGGATGTACCTAAAGGTCTAATGGACCCTCTCATCTGAGGTAATTGCAAAGCAATGAAACTGTGTAGCCAGTTATTAGTTGTTAATAATCACTTTAAACAGATTACTTTCTAAATTCTATTTCTGCTGTTCTAAAAGAAAAAAAAGAAAACCCTCAGAATCTGCATATTATTGAGCCAGAGACACATAGATCTCAATAGCTGTCCTTAAAGTATGAATATTGATGCTGTCTGTACTGTGTTACTCAACAAGACATAACTGTGAAGGAAACTTGGAAAGAGAGAAGTCAAGAGAGAGGAGAAAATCCTTTCTGCAAGTTTTTTTTTTTTTTTCCATTGTTTTAGTTACACTATGAGGACAAGATAGAGAACGACAATAAAATTACATGCAACAGAAGTTACATCTTCTTTGCAAATATTTTGATACACAGATAGTTTAATTACTACTAAAAAAGGAAGCTGTCAGAACTACTAAAAGTGTGCAAAGCATAGGCAGAGACCTGCCTAGTACTCAGTGCAGTGCCCCAAAGGACACAGTGATTACTATAGTTTACTACAGATGACTGTTTACTATAGTTTAGTGTAACAACGTGGATCTTTACCATGCTAAGGTATTAAGTTTGAAAACAGAAGAGCGAATAATGATTTGACATCAGAATTCTGTGATCCTGCTGTCAGCTTCACTAGCCTTTTTGAAACACAACCACAATCCTGCCAGTTACAAGGTGCTTTGAGAACCTTCCTCAGGGACACCACCTGCACACTGAAAATCTCCAAGAATTGGATGCAAGCAGGCTCAGGTGCTAAAATTTAACACTGATTTTAACTCTTAGAGATCTGGAGAACTTAAAAAACTGGTGAGAACTTTGGGGTTGCTATATTCCTCTTTACAATATTGTTTTATCTGTAAGATACCATCGACATTCTGATATGGAGTGTTCTGTTTTTTCACATATGAAATATCTTCAGCTGTGTGGCCTTGTTTGATGATCTCTGGAGAGTGTTTGATGCTGGTTGTTGTCAGACAAGATCCTGACCCTGTCTTAGGAGCTCTCACTTCTGTCTTCTTCTTGGATGTGCCTATTCAGCATAGACTCATCTGAGGATCTGGACTCTACTCCTCAGCTGGATGCTGCAGGACTATCTTGTGCTGGTGTACTGGATTTGGCTGGGGTAGAGTTAGGTTTTTCCCAGGAGCTGAGTTTTGTGTTTGTGCTGAACACAGGGTGGATAACACAGAGATGCTTTTGTTACTGCTGAGCAGGGCTTGCACAGAGCCAAGGCCTTTGCTGCTTTTTGCACTGCCAGGCTGGGAGGGGATGGGGTGCTTGGGAGGCTGGGAGGAGACACAGCCAGGACAGGTGACCCCAAGTGACCAAAGGGGTGTTCCAGACCATGTGACATCATGCTCAGTGTATAAACTGGGGGGAGGAAGGAGGAAGGGGGGATGTCTGGAGTGATGGTGTTTGTCTTCCCAAGCCACTGTTACATGTGATGGGTTCTGGCTCTCTGGAGATGTCTGAACACCTGACTGCCCATGGAAAGCAGTGAATTAACTCCCTTTTTTGCTCTGCTGATGTGCATGGCTTTTATTTTCCCTGTTAAACTGTCTTTATCTCAACCCATGAGTTTTCCATCTTTTACCCTTCCAATTCTCTCCCTGACCCTGCTGGTCACGGAGTAACCAATGTCCTGTGGGGGGTGTGGGGTTTGGATGGGGTTAAACCACAACAGTTGTCTAAGCCACAACCTTGTGATAATGTGCAGCTCCTCATTACTGATTCCTGGTTTCCCTGGCCTTATAGAGCATCCAGTCTTTGCAGCTGTCTAGCAGTAACTAGCCCAGTGCTGGTTTTTACACTAAAGTCACTGATGTATGTAATGATCTTTCATTCACTTCAATAACAAGAATTCGTTCATGGGTGAATACTTTCCTTGCGTGTAGAAAACTTATTACCTGAATTTTCATCAGCTTAGAAAACGAGGGCAATTGGCTCGTAATCTGCACTGTGAGGCTTCTCAAAATGAGAGAGGAGTCTAGCAGGACAACCTCTCCCCAGGTCCCAGCAGTGGGGATGCGCCTGTCTGCTCCCGCTTCTGCTCCTGCTTATGGGCCTCTTACTGGGAAGTAAAAAGAAACAGAATCAGAAGCTTGTGAATGATGCAATCCATTAAGCAGCAAGAGTTGTAAATTATGATGAGCCAGTGTTCTTTGTAATAGTCTTGGAGCAAATTGATGAACAATCTCTAAAATAAAGTGCCTTCTTATCTTTTGAATGATGAAGAGATTCATGCAAGGAAAAGCATGTTCACTGATCAATCACAATGAGAAACAGGGATAAATTTGCTGAAAATTCTACTGTTGATAAAAACTGTTATGAGAGAATGCTATTTGTTGTGAAAGTTCTATGTAAGTTAAATTTACATTGAGTTGAACCAAAAATTGAACTAGGAAGACACACTGTGTTAATTGCTGGGGATAGAGCTGGGACCTTTGCAGAATTCTTCCTTTAGGAAACATTTCTGTTGGGCCAAAATTCACAAAGCCAAACAAATTTGTTAACTTAACTGATATACTTTCCAGAACACTTTTTTTTTTTTCCAAATATCAGTTCCCCTTCACAGCTAATAACACCAAAAACAAACCTCAGTGCAGATAGGTATTTACTAGGAGGGAATTATTTTTACATAGGACAGCTGATTATATGATTGCACAGAACATTTGTTGCTCCCCTTGAACAGTGACAGATTGGGTGAAAAGGCCAAATTTAGACAACTGAATAACAGATTTTTTGGGTTTGGCAGATGAGGGGAGTCCTACTCAATGAGGGTATACTTCTAACAGTATATTTTATGTTGATGTCAATGTACTACTGTAACAAACTCCTACTCTTTCCCCACCATTTTTCACCACGACTGGAAATTTTCTTGAACTTAATTAAGAATAAGATTGAATTCGAACAGCCTGCATATGAAGTGAATTTTCACTCAGGACTGATGTCCAATTTGTGCTCAGAGTATAACTATATCCCTCTACTGCTTCTCCCTGGTAATTAGTAGTTTTATAGAGATCATTTTTACAGTCATGTTCTTGCATTATAAGATACGTGGAATACAAATTTGCTTAACATTACTTACACCATAAAAAACAGAATAAATGCAAAGAGCTAGTATCACTACTCCTCACAATCCAGCACATTTTGCATTTCCATTTAGAGGAAAATTCTAACTGCTTCTTCAAGGGACTTTTTTACTGGAAAACAAATGACAATATCAGTTCAATGACAATGCATCAGCTAATATTCATCTATACTAAAACAACTCCAACCCAAATAATTTTGGTTTCAGACAATTGAGTCTGTACTATTAGCCATAGGATAATTAGAATACAACCAATCTTAGTATTATAATTACTTGCAGTTTAATTCTCACATTGACCTGATATTGCACACCACTATGGCTCATTACATTTGTTTTATTAACGCAGTGTACCAAAAATTATGTTAACATTCTTGCTAGCTACAACATAATCTTCTGGTTCACCCACACACAAAATAGCCTCTATTAAAGGTGAAATAATAATAATAAAAATATTGCAGTAAAACGTAAATGCTTAGTTACATTCTGATTTCCAAGAGTCAAAACAATTTACATAATTACTCAGATATTTTTCGCTGCATATTCCTAACCATTCTATTTTGCTTAGAAAATTGTATTTATATAAGCTTCTCTGACATTCAAAAGCACTTTTTTGTATGACAGAGGGAATTGAAATAAAATGAGTTCATAAAATCAGTGATGCCAATGTATCAGCAGTTTGCCCTCAATATTTTTCTGTAATGGTTATCAAAGCTGCATTAATCTCTCTTATTTAAAATTATTTATACACCCCTAATCATCATTAAAATGTTATTTTGTCTGTGGCACAACAAATTAATCTTATTTTCTATTAAAAAGAAATAATCTGATTTTTTTTTTCCCAGGCTTTGCCCCATAATGATGCTTCTATGAAGCAACCACAAGAAAAAGCTTAAAGATGAAGAATTAACAGAAGAAAGGAAAAGAAGAAACGAGAAACTGTTAATAGAAGTTGCAGACAATGTTTATCAGTCTCCACATTAAGGGTCTATTATTGCTGAAGGCTCTTTAAGTGTATCTTTTTCACTGAAACACACACAGATATTTACTGATTCTTAAAATTGATTAGCAGGCAAGCCACAAAAGCAAAACCTGTGGATCAGTGATGGAAAAAGCAACACTACCCACATGTCTGAGTAAAACAGGACTGAGGCAACAGCTGTATTAAACTCAAAAGTTATTAAAATTCAAAGTTATTAGATTAGACTGATTTTCTTAGGCTCAAATCATTAATCTTGGTTGAGAGCTCTAGCCTTTACTTCAAGAATCTAGAACAAAGAATAATGAGACATGGTACATTAGGGTACATTACAATACATGACAGTACATCTTGTGAATACCTGAAGTTATTTAGTATATTAGGAACTTCAGAAATACATAGGGGATTAAAAAAAAAAAAGTAAATACTGTAATATACATATATATATATGTAATTTTCCTGATTTTAAAAAAAATTACAAGATGGCAAATATTAGGAAAATTAACTGCATAAAGAAAGAGACAGAGTAGAACAAGCATCTCAATTTTGCCTGAAATATTAATATTTTTTAAGTAGAAGTAGCCTGCTTTTACAGATGCAGCATTTTACACAAGGATAATGACAACAATCATACAGACTTTTCCTGAACAATTGAATCCAGAGGTGGTGTTTGCAGCCTTGGGAAATAAGAGCAAAGTGTCAGTTGCCAACCATTTTTAATGTGTCTCTGCAGTCAAAAGTTCAGCTCAAAGGCAACCAAACATTTGAGTCTTAATTTGGGAGCTTTAATTTGCCCATTACCCATATCATAATGTGCATTATGATACTGAAGATTCAGTTCTGGTGATCTTTTCATTATTCCTCCTGACTGAAGAAGCAAGGAAGGTGTAGCAAACAAGTTGAATAACTTCTGCCTGGATGAAGTCAGGGGCTGTAAAGTTAGTTTCATTCTGACCCCCTGCCATTGGCAGGGACACATTCCACTATCCCAGGCTGCTCCAAGCCCCATCTAACCCGGCCTTGGACACTTCCAGGGATGGGACAGCCACAGCTTATCTGGGAAACCTGTGCCAGGGCCTCACAGGGAAGAACTTATTCCTAATATCTAATCTGAACTTCCCTTTTTTCTCATTTTAAAGCCAATCCCCTTTGTCCTGTCATTCCAGATCCTTGCTCAAAATTTCTCTCCAGTGATTCTCTTCAGGCACTGGAAGGGGCTCTAAGGTCACTCTGGATCCTTCTAATCTCCAGGCTGAACATCCCTAGCTCCCCCAGCTGTTGTTACTTGGTTCGGGGTGGCTAAGAATAACGACACAGACTCCAAGGTCTCAGAAGGCAATCTTCTCCTTTATTAGGTAAACACACGCTTTATATAGACAGTTACGAGACAGCTGGACATGATTAGTCCTTCAATTAATATCCCATCACCATGATTGGCTAATTAGAAACAACACCTCTTTGTAAAGATCTTGTAAACAAGTTGGGAAAATCAGCAGATGCAAAAGATTGCCTAAATTCTTCACTGAGTTTTCTTACAGCTTCACTGACTAATGCTTTGGGAAAACTTCTCTCTCTCACAGGCCTTACTGCTGCTCTAATGTTTGAGAATTTCCTATTGACTAAGCTTTTAGCACCCACACCCAGCCTCACACAGAATCACACAGAATGACTAGGTTGGAAGAGACCTCTGAGATCATTGAGTCCAACCCAGCCCCAACACCTCAACTAAACCACGGCACTGAGTGCCACATCCAGTCTGTTTGTAAACACATCCAGGGATGGTGACTCCACCACCTCCCCCCCCCCAGACCATTCCAGTATTTTATCACCCTTTCTGTAGAAAACTTTTTCCTAATATCCAACCTGTATTTCCCTTGATGCAGCTTGAGACTGTGTCCTCTTGTTCTGCCAGTGCTGCCTGGAGAAAGAGACCAACCCCCACCCGATACTGTCACCTTTCAGGGAGTTGTAGAGAGTGGTAAGGTCANTAAACTGAGGGCCAGAACTGGACACAGCACTCGAGGTGTAGCCTCATCAGTGCTGAGTACAGAGGAAGAATGATCTCCCTGCTCCTGCTGGCCACATTATTCCTCTTTTAGTAGGAGAGGTCCTCCACCCCTGGAAGCATCTCTGTGGCCTCCCCTGGACTTGCTTCAGGAGCTCCACATCCTTCCTGTGCTGGGGTCCCAGAGCAGGATGCAGCACTGCAGCTGGGGCCTCACCAGAGAGGAGCAGAAGGGCAGAATCCCCACCTTGTACTGCTGGCCACACTTCTTCTGATGCAGGCCAGGACACCCCTGGGGCTTTCTGGGCTGCCAGTGTACATGGCTGAGCCATGTGGAGCTTCTCATCAACCAACACCCCCAAGTCTCTCTTCCCAGGTTTGCTCTCAGGCCATTCTCTGCCCAGCCTTTACTTGTGATTGGGATGGCCCTGACCCACCTGCAGCACCTGGCACTTGGCCCTCCTGAACTTTACAATTTTCAGACAGTTTCACCTCTCCAGCCTGTCCAGGACCTTCTGGGTGGCATCCCTTGCCTCCAGCGTGTGACTGCACCATACAGCTTGGTATCATCACCGAGATTACTGAGGGTGCCTTTGATTGCACTGCCCATGTCACTGACAAAGATCTTATCCAGACTCCTCATCTTAGGAGAAAAAGTAATGTAACAGAAAGACCTTAGGAAATATATTTGATTTTTTTTTTTTATTCCCAGCTTGTCAGATAACTGGGATAATGGCTCTGTTTATGCACCTAGCATTTTCCCCACATAGCTATAAAGATCCCGACTCTGTGTTACAGAAAGCAAACACTTTAATGTTGCTCTATATTAGCCCTTAGATTCCAATTTGTCCCTCAGTATCTCAGACAAATGGGATCAACATAGATCCTTTGCCTTCTATATGACTAGTCTTAATTATGTATTTTCTGTCATTCAGCTTTATGACTGTGTAATAAAAGACAGGTTTAATGGGCCAGTAGTCCAGAATGGGAAATCATCCAGCTAGTGAAGCATTGAGGACATCAAATTAGTGGCACTGCTGATCAGTTTTTTCCCCAGCCTGACATCTGTTTGTAAGCACTCATAGCCAAAATTGCTTTGAAAGGCAGTGTCAGCCTCAGGCTTTGAAGCTTGCATCAGTGAATCTCTCCACCCCTTACTATTTGTTACTTTCTGCTGTGAAATGAGACAATGCATAAAATCATGCATGAGGGAGACAACATTGTCTGATGTTTGATCTGATGAGTAGAAGTCATCATTCCTGGCTTGTCTTTAACACCATTCCTGATTCTTGTCTTATGTGTGTATTTAAAACGAACTTCAGGTTAGAGAACACCACCACACATGTAAGAAAGGTTTCTAGAGACCTTTAGTTTTAATTTAATTGACTTTGTTACCTAATGATTTTTTTTAATTATTTCCTTGTCAGAAATTATTCTAATAAATATGACTACTGTTAACAATCTGCCTGAACTTAGAGATAAAATGAAAGAGTATTAAAAGATTCACAGACTTTTGGAAAGAAAGAGCTCTTGGGACCAGTGTTCTGTACTGTTTTATAGTGCAGACTGAACATCTGCTTCAAGCTAACATTTGCTTGGAAAATAGAGTACCTCAGAAAAACAGACAAGGAAGAAAACTGAAAGAATCCCAGAGGAAACCCATACCAACCATCGTTAGCAGTAATTATCATATAATATCAATGATTATATAATAATCATACAATCATAATACAGCTACAGTGATTACTCTATATTAACACTATGTTAATACTGTTGTACACATTAATGTATAATATATGAGTGCATGGAAATGCAAATACTTATGTAAATGAATGTTTTCATGAGACTTCTGTGTGTTTGCCCTCTCAAATTCAGTCGTTATGGTTCATTTTATATACGTGTTATAGCAGAGCAGCAGTGACACTGAATAAATTAGACCACAGCTCTGTCTTGTCCCTCCATGCTATCATCAACAGCAGCAACTTGCTCAGAGACAGGAGATAAAAGTAGATGAAACATCGAAAATGCTACTGCTGTCTCCTTGCATCTTTGGGGAATCTAATGCTCAGGCACTTCCTGAATTAGGAATGTCATGTTTTCCTTTAAAATTCCTGGCATATCTGGTTGAATTATTTTTTTAACCCATAGAAAAGTCTTTGACATTTGTAATTTCTACAGCAATGAGTTCCATAGATTAGTTGTGCAGTCTGTAAGAAAGCACTTTCATTTTTTTAACATATAATATGCTTAATCAATTAATTATCCCTCAGTGTTGTATTAGCAACAATGCAGTCTTTATATTAAAAATACTGAGAATTAATCTAAAACCTCTAAATATACTGAGAATTGATATTAAACCTCATCATGCTTAACTGTCATTTTTACCACCCAAAATAGAGTTAAATACTTACCAAAAGAGTTAAATACAAAGTCTATCACCTTTTTGTCCAGACATTGATGGATCTATTTCAAAGATGAATATCTATATCTACCTGGACTTACAAAGGTAATCAGTTTTCATTTTTCACCATTCATTCCTACCTTTGGTAGTTCTTCTTTTTGACATTTAGTAACATGTGATATATCTTTGTTCAATTTTGGTTTTTTTGTTCACATATAACTCTTTGGAAGTTTATGAAATTTATGGCCATAATCCTGCTCCTTGCTCATTTGTTGACTTAATTTATAAAGCACAGTTGCCTTTCTGAAAGTCACAATAACTTCTGTCTGTAAAATTATATTCATTTACGTATTTTTCATTCCTATTTATACGTTTATTCCTATCATTATGTTTATTCTTATACATATTTTTTTATTCCTATTCTTTCTTGAAGTAGATATGAATTTGCTGAGCAGAACTGATTTGCTGGTCTGCAGCTCCCTGGTCTGTTGTGCACGTGCCATCTTCCATTTCCCTGTTGCTGATTCCATTTTAAGCACAGTTAATAGTTCAGCAATTTTGTACTTGAACTCTTTTGGAACTCTTGGGTGAATACCATCTGTTCCTTATGATTTGTTACCAGATATATTATGTTTGTTCTAAAACCTCTCCTTTCTAGCATTTTTATAAACTGCCCAAGTATTGAATTTAGAGAGCCTATTACAGAACCTTCAAACCTAAAGTCCTAATTCCAAATTTTGGGAAGCTTATGTTCTGACTGCAGATCTTCCACACTAACCATTCCCACCCTGATATAAATAATTAACTGAACTTAATTACACCATTTTCTAGTTTTAAGTACCCACATTTCTCTCATTCAAAGTCACTTCAGCATTCTCTGTCTTCCTGTGATTGTTCAGAATACAATACCACAAAATCCTGTCATTTAGAGGCATTATTCATCAAGTAAAACCATACATATTAAGGCAGGTAAAGGCAGAAGATTAAGGTCTGACTTTGTTCAGACTGTAGAATTTCAATGAGAATAACAGACAGGAGGAAAAAAGATACAATATAGACACTGTTGATACTTCCATCAGTATAGAAAAGTGGAGATAACCTAAATTATCTATTTTCAATCACTATCTAGACAAATAAAACCATGTATTGAAAAAACTGAAGGCTTAATACATTTAAGTGGATAATGGCCTTAAGGGGTTTCTGAGTAACAGCTCATTACTTAATTTCATGTAGCATGTTAGTTTTCTTCATTACATTTCATTCACTGCATTTTGTTATTTTTCTGTGCAAATATCACTTTTTTTTTTTTACAGAAATATTTTCTGCTGAAGATTTCAATACTATGAAAGTTTGTTGTTTCTTTATATTTTAAATTTTTAAAGGAAAACGGCCATTCCAATCAGATCTTGATATAATGAAGCACAGTTCTGAAGAAGAGCAGACTATCCACTCACAAGGGTAAGGAATTTGCTGATTAAAAAAATAAAGATTTCTGCACTACTTTGTAATTTTGGCATAACAACAAGCCTTTAACTTTATTGCACAACTAGAATGAAACAGATTCCCATTGGAACTATTCCACTGTTTTTTATGAGGGGTTTTTTTTTTCATTAATTATCTTCAGTTTCCCTCATGGCCTTTTTACCTGTGCTCCATAAAAACCAATTTCTCTTTTACGGGTGTTCCGTATTGAAAATGTCAGGCAATCGGGACAAATATAAAATTATTTTTTATATTATAGGGATTTAAAATTAGTCAAAGCAGTATTTTGTGCATGTGTGAGTTAAATTTAAATGAAATAAAAGTTGCCAGGTTGACAGCAGTAGAAAATACATCAGACTTTCTGTCACAGAAAAATGGCACAAACAGTGGGAGATTCTCCAACAAGTTCTGAAAAATCAATTGTGCCTTAGATAAACATATTTTAGAAATTGTACCTCAGATAAGCATAAAGAAAAATTCAGTTATTATTAACATGAATTTGTTCACTCCTGTTAATAGGAATGTCAGAAAAGATTTCCAGAACAGAGTAAAAAGGCACTTTTACCACTGTGCCCCATCGAGGCATGGCTTTATGCTCCAGATTGTACAGTGAGTAAAGAAAAAGTAACACTGAATACAACTAAATTCTTCCCAGAAATTTAGTGAGTTCAGCGGAGATTTTTAATCTAGGAATTATCCTTACACAAAATAATCTTACACAAAATTCCCTGCTAACAAAACACAAGGGACTGAGGTGTATGTTTTAAACAAGGAGAAGCAGTAATTAATGAACTGCTACCTATGAACTGCTCCCACACTTAACTCTTTTCCCTTCACAAATAATTATCAAATAAGGTTAAAACCCTAGCAAGAGCAAAGACATCAGACAGGGAAATACTCTGTCTCAAAATACAGGAGTATAATAACATTAAATCCTTTAAAATTCTTATATTACACTTACTTGGGGACTCAATATTTTTTGTGCGGACACCACCGTGTCTGAAGGGCTGGTGTTCCCCAAAGGGCTTTCAGGCTTCAATGTCACTGATCACCAAGTGTTGCTGACTCATCTATGATCTCTTTAACTCTATCACTCTTCTATTTGTTCATTTGTTTGTGATTTTTTTGTTGTTGTTGTTCGTTGTTTAATTTTAGTTTGGTTTCCATGTTCTGTTTTTGTTTTGGTATGTTTGTGTTTTCATGGGGATTTGTTTGTTTATTTGTTTGTTTGTTTCCTGGAAGATCTCAGTGAGTCTCACCATTGCAGATCCTCAAAATCAAATCAAAGCATTCTCAAGTTCTAACCTCCTTCTGGTTTTGAGAACATTATAGTCTTGGAAATATTCCCTGCCATCACCAGTCATTTGCTGTCACAGGCAATCATCAGTGAATTCATCTCATTCACTTCTGATGGGAAAGAAAATAGGGTTAAAAGGGAATACAAGTTCTCCATGAGCAGCATTTCTTCAGTGGGTTGCACTGGGAAATGAGCTACCTCAGTTCAAGTCAGAATGTTAGTGTGGAGAACACATAATCACAGCATAGCTTGATTATATGCAGGTGCTTTTATTGAGGAGCTCTGGGAGTCAGGGGTACAGACCCAAATCAGCTCTGACATGAATTTGAAACGAACATGCTTTTGTACTCTTTTCGTTATATAACCACATGTTAATTATTAGACTGATATTGTTCTGTTGTATACATTGATTCTACTTAAGCATGAATTACATTAAGCCCCCCAAACACTGCTTCTCATGATTCTTATAATTTGTCATGATTCTTGTTATGATTAAACAATAAAACAATCATTACATTTATCATACGATGATTACGCAGATGCAAAACAAAGCTCAGCTTCCATTCCAGAACCTGCTGGCTCTGGTTCCTTTCTAGTTCTAACTTTCTTTCCATTCCCAGGCCCAACTTTTTCTATTCCTACCCTCCAGATCTATTTCCATGATTTTAGAAGCATTTAACCCTATGTTACCAAGAAGCCACAGGTCTAGAGAGTGCTCAAAGTGTATTTCATTCCAAGGAAAGCATAAATCATCTCTACTTTCTCTTTCACCCTCCTCTTCTTCTATCTCCTTCTTTGACAACAAAAAACACACAAGCACCTTCAATCTCCTCCTGTACTCTAAAAAATAACCTATAAATAAAAACAATTAGGAAAAAAATCTATATTTTTAATTAAACTGAGCAAATCCTTCATACAATATGTTGAGAAATACAGCAAAAGAGATCAGAGGGATGCCACCTGACACCCATATTTCTGCATCTGTTCAGAATGAAGTGAAAATGCCTGGATTAGTGAGGATTTGAACATCCCTCTCAGCCTGACCACCTGCACCCACCATAATCCTGGGGTTTGGCTTTAGTGGAAAATATCCCAGGACTCAATGACAGTAGCTGGTGCAGGGTTTAAATTAGTTGCTAGGAAGGTTTCAAACAATGATAGGAAGGCCATCAGCTTTGGCCTACACTTTAAGTAGCCCCAGACTAAGCAGATCTGACATACTATCACTCAGATTTTAGAGCAGGCTGGGTGGAAAATGCAACAAAACAATCACCTCATGCTTCCTCGGGTTTTAAAATCCAAGAAATTGCAAGATGTGGAAAGCAGTGGAATCTAGGGAGCCATGGCAAATTTGTTTGGGTTTTTGTTTGGTTTTGATTTTTGTTTGGTTTTTGGTTTGTTTGTTTTTGTTTTTTTTTTAACTAAGATATTATATCAGTCACAGCTAGGAAAAGAGTGAAATAATTATCCCATGGTTTTCCTAATGAAAATCATCATTAAATGGAAAGACACTGTATTCCTCACCACCTCAGGGAAAATGTAAAGAGAATTCAAAATTTCAGTGTCTAAGTATTTATGACAGGAATACCCCAGGGGTGGCCCATGGTGCTGATGAATATCCTGCACTGAGCACAAAGCTGGTGTTAGACTACGGTGTTAAAACATGCAGACAGACACAAGCACACAGAAAACCTTGCATATTTGTGTCAGTCCTTGTACCAGATGACTTAAAAAAAAAAAGACATTTTTTCTCCTTATTAACATTTTTTAATTGTAGTCAGTGGGAAAAATTACATAAATGGAAACAGAGAGAAAGAACATTTCCTCAGTGACAGAGGAAATAAATACAGTAATGGTAGAAGGGAAATCCATCTTTTTCTTCTTTTTTCAAACAACACTCATCAGGAGAAGGTGGATGAAGATACTGAGCTGTATCAAACCCAATACAGGTTAATTTCAAATAAACAACACATCATACCCTAGACAGGCTCTGGGGTTCTGATCAGCAAAACTGTCTGATTAGTAATGTAAATGACTAACACTGAAATCCAGATTTTGATATTTTGTAAACATGAAACATCTTGAGTTTCAAGTGCAATAATGTGCTTTAAAGTAATTTTAAAACAGGAGGCTTCCTGGATTTTCTTGAAATAGCTGCTATATCAAACAATTTACTCAGAGGTTTTGAAGCTGCCATTTTACATAGATTTTATATAGTAAAATTTGGATACTGTGGATGAGGTATTAACACGTTTTCCCCTTCGTTTACTTTTTTGTACTGTGTTTTTGGGAGATTGGGGGATAAGGGACATTTTTTTTTCTTTTTATTTTCATGACTGCGCAACATAAACAGTGTCATACTGTGTGAAGCTAATGTTGCTATTCTTAGGCAAGTTGTTAGATATGATTAAAACCAAACCTCTTTAACTTCCTAATTCATCTGGGAACAAAAAAAAAAAAATCAAAGATGATTAAACTGATTAATCTTAATTTCTTTAAATGCTAGGTCATGCTCTTATTATTAATAACACCATAATGAGCTGTAATTAAATTCTGGCAAAGTTTCTACTTTCAAGTAGTTTGACGTCTTACTGCAAAAAACACATAGGAAACTATCCTGTTTCCCAGAAATTCACATTTTTGTACAAACAACTCACTTTGTAAATGTGGCTGCCTATATTAATATGCTACTTTGTAAAGTAATTTATTTTTTTTTTTAAAGTTGCTCTTTACTGTCTCACTTTCAGGACAGCATCTATGCTCAAGTGCAGATTAAATTGAAAAAAAATTGTATTAGTTCCACCCCAATGAAGTATATACTCAGTTTCCTGAATTGGAACTGTAGTAAATAACATGTAAGGGTTGGGCTGAGACCTTGATTTTGCTGGCGTAAAAACAGCAACAAGTATGTAAGGAGATATCTCCCCATTGCATCCTCTTTCAGACGTGTGTGCCCCTGTGGGCAAAATGACAGGATAAATCCTGAGGTATGGGAGGTCACGTTGCTTCCAGCTTGGAGAGGGAGGGGCAGAACTGTGCCCCAGTCAGCACTGCCTGACTGTGTCAGCAACAGGATGATGCCTGGCTTGTACACAGTGCTCAAGAGCAAGATTCACAGGGAAATGAGGACTTCAGCAAACATATGGAAAAATAATAAAATGGCATTTTGCACCCAGTCCTGGAGCAGGGAAAGAAGTGGAGGGAGAGCCACACGCAGCTCTTTCCTTACACCTTGCTACGTGGGTGCAAAATGACCTATAGAAGTCCTTCAGGGATGATGAGCTTTCTCCAAAGTTTTCTTTTGTCCTGGTTTCATCTAGGGTAGAGTTAATTTTCTCCTTAGTAGCTGGCACAGTGCTGTGTTTTGGATCTAGAATGAGAATAATGTTGACAACACAGTGAAAATTTGGTTGTTGCTCAGCAATGCTCACTCCAGCCAAGGACTTTTCAATGTCCAATGTTCTGCCCATGAGCAGGTGCACAAAAAGCCAGGGGAAAGCATGGCAAGGAGAGCTGCCCCAAACTGGCCAAAGGGATACTCCATACCATAGAGTGTCATGCCCAGGACATAAACTGGGGGCATTTGGCCAGGAGCTGCCTGTTTCTGGTTGGGGACACACTGGCCATCGGTCAGTGGGTCGTGAATATCACTTGCTTCTCTTGAGCTTTGTTCCTCCCTCTTTCTCCTTTTCATTATTATTATCATTAATATCACTTTTTAAAAACCATTTTATTTTGCTTCAATTATTAAAATGTTTACTTTTTTTTTGTTTGCTTTTAAATTTTCCTCCCCACCAGGAGCAGAGGGGAATGAGTGTTATGAGATTCAGGATGGCATGAAAAGCAATGACATAGAGTCTCCACACTCAGAAGGTAAAATCTCTCTCTTTATTAGACGGTTCTGAGAAAAGAGACATGATTGGACACTCAGAACAACACCTCTTTGTAAACATCTTGTAAACAAGTCTGGAACAAAACACCAGGTGGAAAAGATTGTTTAAATTCTTCACAGACCAATGTTTTGGGAAAACTTATCTGTCTCACAGGCCTCACTGCTGCCCTGATACTTGAGAGCTTTTCCCTTCAAATAAACTTTTAACATCCACAAGTGAGTGACTGCATAGCTGCTGGCTGGAGTTAAACCACAACAAATATCCAGCACTGGCATCTGTACAGGTTCCTGACTAAACATTAGCCATCCAACAAATGGTGCCACTGTGTTTTCCCTTGCAATCTGTACTTCTCTGTGTGGTCATTGTGCAACAAACATCTTTCTCTCTGAGGGATTCTAAGAAAAGCTGCAGTACCCTCAACTCGCTTGAAGTCAAGCCCTACAGTCCTCCAAACCTGCAGGACTTTGGTGCAGAAGTTTTATAACGTGACCTGCTTGCTTTAGTTACAAAGAAAGGTTCTGCTGGCATGACTGCCACAAGGTGAAAACCTTCACAAAAGTCAATCTGCGTTAATTTGCAGGACAAGCTGACAAATCTCAGTCCGAGTTCACCCTGAGGAGCAAGCTGTATCAATAAGGCAAGAGGTGGGAGAGCCTCTCTGTACCTTCACACCTCTCACTCGAGGTGTTCTCCTACTGAAGTCACACACGGTCATGCTGAGTCAGGATTCAGGACATGGGGAGAACAAAAATCTCTGAGGTGGATAGTGGCGTTAAAACAGGTAGAGATAAGAAATACAGGGAGCCTTTCAAAACAATATCAGTTTGTTTTGAATATCAGTTGTGCTGCTATTTAACATCCCTAGCAGTGAAGTGACCTTGCAATACCTTCCACTGTGTATTCCCCTGGATACACATCCTGCTTTGTCCTGCATCAGCTGCAAGAAATTAGCTGTCTTTGTTTTTATCTCTGAATATCCAGGTTTTACACTATAAACATTTTATTATCTGCAGTACAGCTATTGTTTTGCTGTTGTTTCTTCTGCTACAGAGCAGCTTGTTATCTGCATCTTAGTCCCCTTCAAATGTCTTCTGCTCCACGTTGAAGGAATTACAGGACTTACTGGGTGGTTCACTAGAGGTTAACACAATTATAAATTGAGAAATGAGCCAACAGTTTCATTACAATTGTCTGTGTGTCTGAAGGCATTTACTGCAGCCTGGGTAATGTGGAGCTGTGGTTTGGGGGAATTTGTGGAAACATGAAAACATTGTAATGATAAGGAGGTAAACTCTGTATAAATAAAATATTGGCTAAAGACTGTTGATAATGATAGAATTTCCTTCCAAAAAACTACAGCTGCCAATTTTTCTACTACAATTGTAATGGCATGAAAAAACACATGCCCTTCTTTCTCTCTTTCTTTCCCTCTTTCTTTCTTTCTTGGAAGGGAAAACACTATAAAGATTCCTTTTTAAAAACTACATGAGAAAGACTTCTTAGGACAATGACCAGTGTAAAAGAAATGTTGAAAAATCAAAATCAATTAAAAGTAAATAGAAGTTAGACTTGTAAAAGAATGTGACAGAATCCAGATATGCATTTTGATAATGCAAGTAAGTGATTATTCAAAGGTCTGACAGTTTTCTAGGATAATAAAACACCTTGACAACTTCAGTAGTTTTAATTCCAAATATTCAGACAACTGTCAGAGCTCCATCAAAACAGCAAAAAATGGCTTATATTGTACAGATGAAGATCAAAAAAGAATATGATGTGATATCGTGTGAGAAGGAAATATGCAGGCAAGTGCATGTAACTCATGACAGCAACTCCTTACAAATGTATTTAATTTTTGTCAGACACTCATGAAGAATGGAACTACATGAATATCCATGGGAAATGAACAATCAAATGGAATCAAAATGGATGAAAGAATTATGGAATAATTAAATTAAAAATTCAAATAAATATAACCCTAGGATCACTGAGGCTGGAAAAGCCCTTTAAGACCATTGAGTCCAACCATTCTCTCACCACTGACCCATGTCCCCAAGTGCCACATCCACATGGCTTTTAAATCCCTGCAGGGATGGGGACTTCACCATTGCCCTGGGCAGCTGTGGAGGCCTGGACAGCCCTTTCTATGAAGAAATCTTTCCCTGATATCCAAAGTGAGCCTCCCCTGGCCCAGCCTGAGGCCGTTCCCTCGCCTCCTGTCCCTGTTCCCTGGGAGCAGAGCCCGACCCCCCCGGCTGTCCCCTCCTGGCAGGGACTTGTGCAGAGCCACAAGGTCCCCCTGAGCCTCCTTTTCTCCAGGCTGAGCCCCTTCCCCAGCTCCCTCAGCTGCTGCTCATCAGACTTGTGCTCCGGACCCTTCCCAACTCCCGTTTTCTGTACACGACATAGTTTTGAAGAATTTGCTTTTCTGTGCCTTATTCTCCTCCATATTTTTTCCTTTAAATTCCCCTTATAATTTTGTAGTCATTGTCTAGGATTTTGTTTATTCAAAAATCAAAGAAAAGATGAGGACATTGTTCAGAAGTACAGTCTGTTGTTAGCAGTAATAACAGAATGAATCAGTAAGTTTGGATTCTAAACCGAAAAGATGTCAGAAACAATTTTATAAGTTTTCATTTCACTGAAACACCACCACAAAAAAGAAAAGAGTGTTGGTTGTCTGAGCCTCCCTCCCCTGTCTGCAACAAGACAGACTTCTTCCCAGGCAGATACATCTCATTTTATGAGACACTTCTATGACATGTGATAAATCCTAGTTTTCTGCATGGATTTTATAGAGAGTCTGGCCAAGTTATTTAATCTCATCATTTACAATGTCTGTAATTAACACAAATGTATACCATTCTTTGTCAATAGGCAGCAAAAAATGCATCTCCCTTGACTTGCAGTTCAAGTTCAGAAGGAAGATTGAAACCTTTAATTCTTTGTGTATGGCATTGTTCTGAATAATGGGAAACAAGAGTCTTTCTTCAGTACAGACACTTCTACCTACCTTACATTTAATGTTTTCAAGAGAAAGTGGAACTGCTGGTGTTAGAGTTATGAATTTCAAAGCAGTTTTAATCCCAAAAGCAACAGAATTCAGCCTGGTGCTAAGGTAAGAAATTCAGTACGCTGCCGTTTCATGATTCATAATATGAGTAAGGGATCATCTAGTAAACAGTGCTTCATAGTCATGCACTGAAAAATAAAAGTAAATATAACATCATATTCTCTAAGTATTTTCAGAATCTCAACCAGGCACCAGAAGGTAAAGACTGACAATTTTTGATATATATACCAAAAAGTTACTCACTCAAAAGAAAACAAACCGAAACAAGTTTTAAAGAAAATAAAGCTAAACAAAAATGAAGCAAAACAAAACAGAAATGTTTATCTGTCTCAGACTCCACTGATATTTCAAGGTTTGAGAAGCATGAAAATAGAGCAACTGTCAGAATGAAAACCTAAAAGTTGACACTCACATTGTCTGATAACCAGTTGGCTTATCTTGAGCAAAAGACAGAGTAAAATCTCATTGAAGTGAGAATATTCAGCTGGTTCTGATCACAAAAACTTACTGTAATCATGGCTTGAGAATTATTTTCTGATAGAATAAAACCTTAGAGGGGAAAAAAAAATACCATGAAACCTCTGTAATACATCTGCACTCTGAGTAATATATTTCTCTGTGTTAAATCATAGAATCACAGAACAGTTTGGGTTGGAAGGGACCTTAAAGACCACCTTGTTCCACCCCCTGCCATGGACAGGGACACCTTCCACTATCGCAGGTTCTTCTGAGCCCCATTCAACCTGGCCCTAAAAACTCCCAAGGATGGGGCAGCTTCTCTGGGAACCCCTGCCAGGGCCTCCCCCCCCTCACAGTGAAAAATTTCTCTCTGACACCTGATGTAAACCTACTCTGTTTCACTTTGAACACTCTCCCCCTTGTTCTACCTCCACAGTTCCAGATGAAAAAGGCAGATTTCATGTTGATTTTTTATTCCCTACTAAAGGAGAGGGTTGTAGAGGGAAATGCTTTCAAAGGCACTGCTCCTCTCAGTTTTTTGCTTGAAGCCAGTAAGACAACTCATGGGTGGAAGGGTAAACAACTGCATAATTCTTTTCAGGAGCAAGACTCTACTGGCAAAACTAACAGCTTTGATGTCAGGTTTCCCAGAGAGGCCAGGAGCTGGAAGAAACATGAGCTGCCCTCCTAACTTCAGACTAAATGGACATCAACATATTATCCATGGGCCCACAGCTGATTCCTCTGGGGTCAAATAAAAAACATACACAAAAAACTGCTCCATGAAGGCTGTGATATTTCTGCTTGCCTAGAATTTCCAGACGGGTTCTAACGTGCACATTAAAAGCCAAAAAGGCTTCTAGAAAGAATGTTTTACAGCTAAGACTTACAGCACATTATTCAAAGGAGCTTGAGTAGTTAGTTCCCCTCTGAATTTCTCAGTGTAATTAATATTTTGCAGTGATTAGTAGGTAAAGGTTTTTGTATATTTTCTAAATAACCTTTCAGTTATGCCACAGGTTCTAACTATTAAATATTTTCATATAAAAACACAATTTAATATGTGTGGCATGAGCTTGAATAGCTTTAATGTATTTTTTAAAAATGAATATGTTCTAATTAGATATTTATCTGTAACAAATGTTTTAAACAGAAAGAATCAGATGTTCATCTGGAGTAAAGCGACATGGTTCACCTAAAGGAAAGTATCAGCATTTTCCAACAGCTGGTCCTGCATGTTTCTGAAAATCTGATGATAATTAAAGACATACAAGCATATATTTACTGATCTAATGACTTTGATGTTTGAAAACACTGAAATTAAAATGTCACCTAATCATTCAGTTCTGTATTTTCCTCTCAAATAGCTATGGAATATAATGTATATCATACTTAAATGTTTCTTAGAGCAATGGCTGAAGAATCAGGGCATGGACACGGATAAATGTTCCAGGCCAGGTTGGATGGGACTTCAAGCAACTTGGTTTAGTGGAAGATGTTCCTGCCCATGGCAGAGGAGTTGGAATGAGATGAGCTTTAAAGTCCCTTCCAGTCAAAACCATTTCATGATTCTGTGAACGCCTTAGCAATTCATGCCTGTTCAGTGGGGGATGGAGGGTGCCTTGACACCACATATACATCAAGGTAATGATTTACTCTGTTCTCCATCCAGGTTTTGCACAGTTTTCCCCATGTTGTTCAGAGAAAATTGAAAATGTTTATTCTTTAGGCTAGTGGATATAACTAAAACTTGCTTTAAAAAGGAGTACAGACAAACCTATTTCTTAGGACATTAAAAATCACAGGCACACATAAAGACTATAATTTCACTGAAGGCATCATAACATAAAAATATCATTTAAAAATAATAAACCCATTGTTTTTGTTTTTCAGCAGTGTTTCTCTTAAGTCACAATTATAATTGCAGATTAGTTTTGTTCTTGTAGTCCTGTTGATAGATTTGAGGAAAGCAGCATACATCATTAACTGTACTGTGTAAGGATTCACATTTCAAACAACAGCTTTGTCTGGCCAAGCCACCACAGGCCTGTCTGATTGTTACAGAATTTTCATTAAATGGAAATGATGCCCCGGAATGTTGAGCTTAATGTTATGTCCTGAAATAACATGAATAACATTACGGTTGTTTTAATGAAATTCACAGGAGAAAAATGTCATTAAACAAAGCAACAAAATTAGCCCTGGTGCCCTGGTCAAATTCCAATCTGGCTGATTGCATTCTGACACCGACTATTTTTCAGCAGTTTGAATTTGGTGTGCTTGTGTACCTCCCTGTTTGTTCATTGATATGTTAATGCCTTACATCACCAGCTCATTCCTGCCTGTCACTCCAGAGTTAGTTGTCTGTCACTCTCCACCATCCAAATGCTTTTAATGAAGCTGTAACCACAGTGCATGACCTTGAAAAGATCCCTTTCAACCTACTCAGAGCTCATCCAGTTATTTAGCTATTGCTTAACCTTACAAGCCAGCATAGATAAAACTTATTTCAGTTTTTGTTAAACCTACAGCACAACCTCATGTCCCAGTTCTGAAATAATGAAATACTGAAGAGCATGAATATGTGCTTAAAGCTGGGCACAGAAGTGCCCCCCAGACACTGGGGCTTCAGTTGAGGTCAGGAAGGTACTCTGAGCAGTATCTGCTCATCTCCCCCACTTAACCAGGATTTGCTTTGAATTGTGCAGTGGAGTCTGAAACTGATGAAATTTAAGTGAAGATGCTTTCTGAGAGCACAACTTATTCACTTCAGCACCAACTAATTATGCAGACAGCAGCCATGGAGTAGAGATAGTCAAAATTTAAAAAGGATATCCCAAAATATGGGCTCCATAGAAAGTTGCTTTTCTTTACTGTTGTTATATATTACTTGTTTATGGACACATAGTCATATTCAAAAGCTTTATTTAAAGGAGCAGATCTGCTTTGCACTACCTTACTTGTCTTTGATTAAGGGCCAAAGTCTGGATTGCAGAATATTTGGGAAAATCCATCTGACATTGCCAAATGTGTTGACACTTATAGAGGGCTTATGGAGGAAAACATTCTGAAGGCCTAAATTTCGTTTAATTGAAAATTTTAAAAATGTAGGGTCACAATTTGGAATTTCCTTGTTCACATATTCAGGCAGGATCATCACTGGTGACTTCACAGAACAGTTTTTAGTGTGTTTATCACATCTCACAGGCTTAGTTTCTAATATTATTCCCAAGACCCTCCTCATGCCCCTTAATCTAAAATGCTGTAGGTGAAATCCAACCCAGATATTCATGCACAGTAATTTTCCTGTTTATGAGACTAGACAAGATCACAAAGGAGCGTGGAAAAGTATTTAAACCAGGCATACATTTTTATATATTTTGACAGTGATTAAAGCATAAAAAATCATCAAAAGGCAAGATCAGAAAGTGACAGTGTCAAAGATCAGTGAAAGAGTGTATTTGTATCAATTAGGAAATAGAGCATTGCTGAAACCTCATCTAGGGGTTACTGTAGGCATTCCATTGTATCCTGCTTTGGAATCAAGTGAATGTCCAGTTCTCTCAGCAAAACCACTGAATCAACATCCTTCCCCAAATGCACATCCCTCCCCTTCTGGTCTATAAGCACAGGGCACCCATGTTTGAAGCCCCTGTTAAACTGCAGTTGGATTGTCACCATTAGGGTTTTGTCACAGCCTGATTTGGGGAGGAAGCCAACGATCTGGGAAACAGATGTGAAGTTTTAAATGTACATAATCAGATCTTTAAGACTGATTTCAGGCTCAAGATTCTCTTGGATTTTCTTCAAGTAGAATAAAGAAGACAATGAAATGGGGAGAAGAGTGACAGGATAAGTGGAAAATAGTAGATAGGATTGCGTGAGCACAGATGCTAATGAACTAAAAAAATACCATTTTATTTAAGTGTTACGTATGTCTGCACAGGAGCCAGATATTTGAATACAGTCCTACCTGTAGCTTAGGCATAT
Source organism: Nicator chloris (assembly GCA_013400495.1). Lineage (NCBI taxonomy): Eukaryota > Metazoa > Chordata > Aves > Passeriformes > Pycnonotidae > Nicator > Nicator chloris. The sequence continues at coordinate 28,455 of WAAE01021593.1, forward strand.
TTTTTGTTCAGTACCAGGTCATATTCAAGCCATTATAATGTGATCTCTCTCTAGCTGACCAGTACAAACAGTAAGGGAGAGGGAGCAAAAAGAAAAGAGTAAGCAAAGATTATTAAAGTCATTGAGAGAGCCACAGTCATTGGCCTTGTAGTCAAAAACCATCTGTTGCTCCATAGGTGGTGGTAGCTGAAATCCTGTGTACAAATCAAAGTGAGTTCAAGTCTTGCATATCCTAATTTTACCTGAACACTCTGATAACACAGACACTGGATCTTCAGGCAAACGTAGTCTCAGATTATTTTTTTTCTTTTTTTTT
>WAAE01021597.1:0-21803 GCA_013400495.1 Nicator chloris
TTATTCTGCCACAAAACAGTGAATCATTCTTATTGTATCCTTGACCAAAATCACACAAGAAAATTAGGTGCAACCTCTTTACATTTTTTCTTTATATCTACAATTTACTATATTTTTCAGTATAAATTACCATGCACTAAGACTGTGACAGAAAGATCATGTTCAACAGGTGGCAAATCTTGTCAAAGAAAATATTTGATATTTAAGATACAATGATATTCAGCTCTGCTGTATAGCCAAGGCTATGAAATTCACATATTTTGTTATGCTCTGATCTACATCAATACAATGTTATACTGAGTTCCTTCTAGTCAAATACCTGATAAATGGATTGGTTACAAGAAGCAATTGACTATAAAGCAAGCCTCTGAACACATTTTCATTGCATTTGTCACTTCAATAAATGAATAAATATTTCAAATCTCTACTCCGATGCATTCCCAAAAACCCTCACCATGAAACCTGAATTGCAGTATTCTGAACCATGGATTGTCTCTTTGACAAAACCCAAGTATGTTAATTGTCTTTATTTGTCTTTCATCCTCAGTAATTACTTTTGCTCCATATGGTCACAAGTTAAGTGCCTTCTATTTGTATGCAAATATGCAGCATTTTTTTCTGATATCAAAACTGCCCACATTTTGCATCATGCAAGAAGCTGGATTACCAAGTCAAGCACATTTGTGTGGAATTGGCAACATCATGACAACTTTTGGTAGAATTTTGTCATTATTACATATAAAAATAGTGGAACAGACAATATTTAAAAAAAAAAAAAGTTTCTCAGCTTTTTACAGGATTCTTAGGATTCTCACTTTTCTGTCCCTGCTTAGAGTAACAGGTGCTGATCATTCTGAAAATTAGGCCCATCCAAGACCAATTCAGTCTCTTGCCTGTGGAGCTGGTAGGGGCAAAGACAAGACTGAAAAGAGCAGAAATATTAAGCCACTTTATAATAAAACTGTGTCCCCTAGTCCTCCAGTTTCACCCCATGCTTATGCTACTTTAAGCTTGTCTTTCTGCAAAGACCAATTTATCTGTTTCTTACTTTACTTGATGTTAAAAAAATGGAGCGTAAATAGTGAGAACAAGAAAATTTGGGAAAAAAATCCTGGTGTATACAATAACCAAAGCAAAACCATTTTATGCTTGCTGTAGTGTTTTATAGACAAGGGAGGGTAGCTGCCACTTTTGGACCTGTCAGTGGAAAAGAAAAAAAAAAAAAAAAAAAGCATGCTACAAGTCTTACAACACCATTTTCTGAACAGTTAAAACTCTGGTCACCATAATTTCAGCTAATTCCTAGAGCAAATAAATTTCACCCGAATCATTTGCTGCCAGTCTGGAATACAGACAGGCTGTCCCAAAGGTTAATTTCATTTTCCTTAATTTAACTCACTTTCTAAAACCCACACAAATTTCAACAAGGATTTCTGGAAACAAATCACTAAAGCATCAGACAGCTTTGTAATCATGCCCAGCACTTAGGTAGAAAGAACACTCAGGAACATGTCAATGGCTTGCTATTAAAATAGAGTTAAACTAGGAAACTTGGAAAACTGTTCATACCAGCTTTTCTTTAAAATAAAAACAAAGATATCACAGGGTTTGTTGTTTTGTTTTGTTTGTTGTTTTGTTTTTTTAAATTTTGAATTCAAAGCTTAGATATAAGCACTTTAGATACAAACTTGTGAGAGCAACAACCAAAATGCTGTGAGATTGAGCTAAAGAAGGTAGATAATAATTTAAAATAACTTGAACGTGTGCCTTGATAAGCAAGGAGATTAAACAATGAAATATTGAAGAATAAATTTAATCTTTACTTTCTTTGTAATCTATCAATTTAAGGAATAAAAATAATATGCTAAGGTTATGTACTTCAGCAATTATGACATAATTAAATAACACTCACTTCATACTCACCCTGTATCTCAATTTACAGATCACTACATTAGTAGGTATTATACCAACTTTCCCTTGAGTTAACTTGAGAACATTTTTCACCCTGTAATACAGATACAGCCTCTCACTATTATCTTTTATTAGCAGCTTTGCTCTCTCTCATCCAAGTGTGTAGCTCTGTCAAACACTCACACACTAAAAGAACTTCTTAAGCTTTGGAAATAATGAAAGGATCAGAATGCTACTCTGGTGTTTTGAGACCCTCAGAGCAAATTCCTTGACTGAAAAGGCAAGCAGAAGATACTCTGAGCACTGCAACAGAGAATTAAAAAGAAAAAAAAATCTATTCTTTTTCAGTCTTCATCTTATAAAACTACATTATTCAATTATGACTCTCAGAAAAAGAGAAATTACCTAGAATGAGACATCTGCCAGCATTTATCAGGACTCTTGAAAATAATCATAGTCTTTTCCTAAACAAAGGGTGAAACTGGAGCTGCCATATTCTGAACTTAGTGCTAGCGGTTTTCATCTTTTCTACTGTAGGGCTAAAATGAATATTTAATGGAGAATCAGTGTAGGAAACTCTTTGGGGAAAGTAGTCTAAGAGGTTCTTAGGAATCAATGTTTCCTTATGCATATTTATTTTTCCTCACAATGCTCTCAAAAATAGCAGAGTTTTTTGTTTTAAATCAAACCTTCACTTCTTCCCTTAAATAAAAGGCCAAAGCAAGAACAGATTGTGAAGCCATTATATTCATGAAGAGAAAAAGAGAGGTTAATTCAAAATTCTATGGTCTGTTGAACCCAATATCCACACGTTCCCCAAAGCAACAACAAACGCACCACGGAAACTCAATCAAGGCATCAAACCCACTCCAGCAAATGTGTTGTGCCAACCCATTATTAATGTTGCCTCTCAGGGAAATTCCGTATCAGCATGAACTTGCTGAAAATATTTTTCACAAATTCACATTATACTACTTCCTTGACATTAAATGCCAAAGACGGCAAATTAAGAGAGGCCTGGGAGACAAAAGACATTCAAAGATGTGTCCTGTTCACAGAACCGAGCTGATGAACAAACTGCACAAGTGCACTCAGAAAGGGTTTAGTACACTGACATTAGCATTTAGCAAATTTGACAGGTTATAGATAAGAAAGTTGTCCTTGTGAAGGGAGTCTATGGACTCGTTCCCCTGCATTCCTCCCCGTGCCAATCACAGGAACGGGAGTGAAATATCAGTGAACCAACACAGCTGAATCAACCCATTCAGCACAAGCGTATGGAGCTTAATTGTGTTCCCTCACATCTTTTCCTACTGCCAAATAAAAACACCATTGTTCTTGCCGAAGAATTCCCTTTCATGTCTCAAGGATCTCGGCCAACTTAGTTGTGAGAGTCACACTGCATGCCTGAGTGGAAGCAAGGGGATCTCACGTCTTCAAATTCATCCCCTCACCCTCTTTAAGGCAATGCAATTTGAATGCAGTAAGCACTGCTGAACACACTGAGAAAGTTCATTCAGCAGGTGCTTACACAAAAAAAAACCAAAAAACCACCACCCAAACACGTCATATTACAATTTGTATGCAAGCTACATGCATGCCATCTAAAAATGCATGCTAACTGCATCTCAGCCTCACAATTTGAGAGCATCAATGTTATCTGAGGTGATAATGCAAACATCCACTTTCATAGATGAACAGCTGTAGTAGGTGGGAGAAGGAAGAAGGGAAATACTTTCCATAATGTGACCTAATTAAAACTGTACATAATGAACGAAATTGATGGCACAGACATACAGATATTAAACACATTTTTTAAAAATTCAAAACCATGTTGGGATGTGAGCATTCATTGGAAGGCTCTGTGAGATGAGAGAACATAAGAAGGAATTTCACAAGATTTTTCTGTAATGCCAATGACTGAATAATTCTGAAATTCCATATTATTTTTTTTTTAGAAAATATGTCACTTAATAAAACATCAACAATGATACGTCACATACGAAGTTTTTATAAGTCACTATAAACTTTCACTGATAAATCAGTTAAATACTGTTTTATCTGTCTGATAAACATTATTTAGTTATCAAACTCAGGTTTTATATAGATTGCTATTTTTTAAATCATTTTAAGACCACTAATTAAAATAAAACAAGACATGTAAAAACATTTTCACTGAGGTGAAGGGAAAAAGGGACTTTGCTGAAATATTAAATAGCATGTGGAAGTATGAAAAACACATTAAGGATAATTCATTCAGTAGGAGAGCAAGTAGAATTCTGTATTCATTTCTTTACATGTCTGCACTGAAAAATCAGCTCTTGGCATGTGTCACGCAGCTGGGACAAAACAAGTCTGTAATGTCATTTAGTGCTCCAGTTGGATTTGATTTCCTAACACCTCCTGCAATAACGACAAACTGTTGTTTTTGCAGAAGTCTGGGCAACTAACCCTACAGAAAGCCTCTAAAAACACACTGGTTGGGAATGGAGGAAACTGTGAAATGCACAAGCCAACAGTTTTATTTGGTAATAAATCCTATCTTTTGGCATAATTGCCATATGGCTTTTTTTTTTTATGTTTAGCAGTTTTTCATTAGAAATTAGTGTTTTTTCCCTGTTTCAAAAAAATCCCTTTATTAGGGTAAACATTTTTTCTTACTGTCCTCTAAGGTCCAAGAGCCTGTCAAAGGTAACCACATTCACAATATCCTGTTAGGCTGCTTTATGTTTTGTTACAAATCCTGAAGAAGAAAGCAATATTCAGATGAACCCGAATCAGAATCGTAAATTAAATCAAACACATTTAAAAAAGAGATTTATAGCACATTTGCTTCTTCAACCTACAGCTCATTTATTCTAAATACCTCTTCCTAATGAGTAATTTTCAGGATGTCACCACAATTTACAAGAGACAGCATGCAAGTGTAGTACAAGCAACATATTTATACCAGTTTATTTGGTCAGGAAAGAGCAATATAACCTGGCATATATCAATAAATTATTAATTTGTCTGTATTCTGGGACAAAAACATTGCAACTGTAATATAGGACTGTTGAGCTGCACGTAAAATACCCTTTTTGATCCCATAAATGAGTGTGTTAAAAATAATGAATAAATATGGATCTAAAATCATTCTTCCAAGGAGGGTAGTAGGATTCTAGCTGCTAAATATAAGTGTTGGATTCAGCCTGTGAGAAGCACGGACCAAGATCCAGGCTAATCTGTATGCATCAGGCAGCCTGAGTCCACAAGGAGAAAAATTCTGTCCCTCAGTTCTTGCTTCCTCTTTCCACCCAAGATACTTAACTGCCTTTATCAAATTATTTTCATGTGGTCCAAAAAGGCAGAACGAAGACAGGATAATGAGACAGTTTTGAATTTCTGACCCTCTCCCTCTACAGACCAAAGCAGAAAAAGTGTCTCAGGCTTAATAAAAAGTTCATTTTGTTACTGGTTTCCTCATGGTGTAGTATGACTGTACCATTTATGTAGGCTCCTAGGTTTTTCTCACACTGGAGAGAAAGGATAATTAAAAGCCTTTTAATTAGAAAACTATCCTGTTATTGCTAAGAAGGATAAAATCTTAAAGACTGATGGATTGAAAAAAGTATCATATTCATTACAATGTGCAGCATATTAACAGTAAGGAAGCTCTATCTTTAAAAGAAAGCATGAATCTAGGTAAAATAGTAACTATCCTAATTTCTCAATTCAGTGGGACTTTTGGTATGTGCTAAACATGCAGTAATAATGATTTATGAAAATAACTGTCATAAAGGCCATGTTTTTAAAACATTCATGTTTTTAAAACATGAATAATTCAAACAAAATTCAAAAATTCTTTTTTTTCTCCTCAAAAAATATTCAATTCTGTAGCTTGTGCAATCAATGCAGTTGAAATAGTCAGACTTTTAATCAACCATTTATTCTATACAATAGTTCATTGGAATTTTTAATGTGTTTATTTTCATGGATCTCAATAGACAATACATGCTGTACAAGGAAAAAATGTAATTCATTTTACTGACCCTGCACAGTCAAAAGAGAGACGGAATTTGCACGCTGCATGTTGTGAATGAAAATTGAGAATATATGTAATAAGCATCTCTAAACAATGAGTTATTGAGTTGTGTGTCTCCTAGTGTGTCAGTGATTCTTTTAATTTATTTTCTTGTTTCAACACAATTTTTCTGTAGGAGAAGAAAGCAAAAATGAAATGAAAGTGAAAATATACAATGAAGCAAAATTAATAAAACCCAAATACTATTGAAATTAAAACTGCATTTGCCCCAGGGTGAATGCATGGTAAGAATCAAACCAGGAGTGACAGTGGCACTGAAGCTGCATCCCTAGGACTTCACAGTTTCTCTCCAGAGGCACATAAGCATAAACAGGCAGGAATGATAGCTGCTGTTTAAAATACTGAATATTTTTAAACATCAAAGGCAAATAATTTTATTTCCCCTCAAGATTAAATGAAGGAACTCAAACAAAACACATATCTTGTTCTTACAGTTTTTGTTTCCAGCAACAAGAATTTTAGCGAAACCATACTAACTCAGAATTGAATGGAAAACATCTAAATAACAAATAGAAGACAGAACAAAGGATGTATACACGGGATGGAAATGCATGCAGTATCACACAGATTTGGAAAAAAAAAAAATCTGGAAGGTTTTAAACAAAAGCTGTGGACTCAACATTCCGTACAAAGAAAGNCTCTGCTGACTTAACATGGCAGTTGCAACATTTTAGGTGTCAAAAGCTTCTGAAATGTCCCATGATCCAGTATTACATCATCCAGTGTAGTTCTCCCGCCTCAAGGGGAGGTTCTGGGGCATTCCCCCCTAGACTATGCATAATATAAACCCAAGGGACTTTGTGTTTTGGGGACTTTCCTCCCACATCCCACCTCACCCCTGATGGATCCAGTCTGCAACCACCACTTAGACCACCACACATCAAACTTGTAACAATCAAGCCTAGCCATGAGATACACCGGTGATGATATCTAATCTTATCCTTTCTTCCTTTTCCTTACACATTTTCTTAAGTGTTACTTTCATTCTTTTAGATTGCTATGTTACTATAGGTAATAATAACCAAAACCATTGCAACCAAATTGTTCTAAAAAAAATCCCTCTTTACATATATTTATGAGGACCAATCATTCAATATTGTTTCATTCTACCCCACCCCAACGGGATTTATTAACAAGAACTTGGGTTACTCTCCTCTTTAGGGGTGGGTCATAACACAGGCTTACCATGTAACTTCTACTAAATGGCTAAGGCCAAGCAAATTCTTTGGTGGCCCTTTCAGTCCTCCTGCTGCAAGTCATCTCTACCCATAAGAAAATAATTAGTACATTTACAGGTTCATAACCTCCCATTCGCAGTGATAGCAATATCACAATTGTTCTGCTTAATCAGCTTTGCCACTCAAACAGTCTTGCTAACAGGTAACCTAAAAAACAAAAAAACCCACCCATTGTTTCTATTTAAAATCAGTATTTTTTGCTTATCTAAATTGACTTAATCACACTCGCAAACGACCTTAGACATATCACAGCTGAGCTGCATCAAAAGATCGTGTCCAATTACATTTCAATTAACACCAGCTAAGAGTACTCACAAAGTCTGCTGTTGAAGCTCAGAGGTTGTGCAGTGACCATGAAGCTTCTCTAACTCAGTCATACACCTGATGCAGGCACAAAATCAATTTCCTTGCCTTCTCAAGACTGAGTACCTCCTCTAGTCCATCCACATCCATGAAAAAGGCTTGCTAGATCAGTTTCCTTGGTAAGCACTCTTCAATCATGTCTGACAAATCTGGCTCCACACAAAAAGTTGAAGCAGTTGCTGCTGCTTCATCTAACAGGCTAGGATGCAGATTCTGAACTGGGTTGAACTCATCTTTCTTGATGGGAATGAGAATGATGTTTCTCACTCACATAGGGAGATATTCATGCATGGGTTGTATGACCTACAGTGAAGTAAAGTGGGATAAAAACTCATAAAAGCTTAACCTAATAGTAGCATTTCACTACTCTATCGTTGGGGCATTCAAAAGAGAGAGGCAATGACAAGTGTTTGCAAAAGCAGGATAATGATCCAGACTCATCGCCTCAGAGATGATTGCCATTGGTCAAAGAACACTCACATACAGTCAGGTAGATTCAGTACACCAAACATTTAAAAATAAAACCAAAAAATCATTTTATTAACTCATTTCCAATGTGATTAGTGTGAATTTGTTGTCATTATCCCAGAAATGCACACCACACTGACATTGCTTGTGCAGTCCTGTAACTACTGCACTACCCTGCAAGCCTCAGTAGAGCCGTGCTGGCAAAGTACCTGGAAAGACTGCCTAATTATACCAGGTCTGGAATGATCTCCCAACAAGAAGAGCTTAAACACAAGCAGCACACAGAGAGCTGTAAAGAGAAAAAAGTACTGGGTACAGACAAAAATGCTTTCTAACATCTTTATTCATCCTGAAATAAGCTAAAGCTCCCAGTGAAATTGCACAATTTTGAAGAGTTAGGTAAAAAATTCTGACTGATAAGTGAAAATGCAAATTTATGTTCCCACTCAGAGATTAGTACAAAAATCTTCATTTTTTCTCTACTTAGTATTAACTACATATTTGACCATGCTAGCTAAATGTGGTCCTTCCCACTCCAGCCTAGCTTATTTACACCTACATCATGAGTACCTGGCAAATTCAATTTCTTGAAGTATGATAATTTGCTTCTACAAGAAATTTTGCTTAGCAATGAAGTTACACATCTTCCCAGGATTCCAAAGTGATCCTACCTGTTTATGTACCTTAAATCTCTTCAGTAACTGTATAACTATCTATCTCCAGGTCAGGAGATATATTTCCATATGCAATAGCTAATAAAGCACAAATTAGACTGCGACTTTAGAAAATTGCTCCTGAACACTTTCAGAAAGATACTTAAAAAGACTTTCCACAGCCATTTATTGTGATAATACACAGATCCTCACAGTTAGACAAAGACCCACAGTGTGATATGTGCAGTCATGTTGGCTTTCTGTCTTTTTCCTCATGGCTCTCCCATTTTCTACTGGGAAATAATTTTTTTCCTTATTTCTCTGCTACATTTCAAGGCAGGTGAATGAATAATTAAGTTTGCAGCACATGGAGGTTCAGTGTGTTTTAGAAAGAACACTTCCTGAGCTCCTTAGCACTGCTGTGGCCGAAATACTGCTGCTGCAAGAATTCTTTCATTATATTGCACACATAAAATACACATGTACACGTACATAGACATTCTTTGCACTGATGCAATGCATTATATAAAAATAAATAAAAATCAAAAGAAATTACTCACAAGGAAAACATGGTAATGTTATTTTCCAAAACTTTTGAAGCGGTATCAGAGTATTAAGACACACATGTAATTACTCATGGAAATTAAATCATCATAAAAAATACTTAATAGCAAGGGCACCTGGATATTTATGAATGCACGTTATCTGCTTTTCTTTAAAAAAGTTGTGATGCCAAGCAATCTGATGACCTAACATTCATATGTGTCTGTAACATTTTCATAGCTCAGTTCTCCTTTTCTGGTGTGGTTAATCTTTTGGTACCATTAAGACACATAATAAAATATAACATCTGCTTGCAATGTGTATTAGAAGGTGGAACTTCCTTTCAAAGCATTAATTTTTGGACAAATTTGAACTTACTAGTTTTGCCAACGTTGCCAAAGCTTCTGCAAATATTAATTAAGATTCACAAACTTTAGGTGATATTTGAGAATATAGAGAGAAGGGAAACGGAAATAAATTTACTCTCTGCCTTCATTCCAACTCCCCCCTGTGTTGGCTCACACACCATCTACCATTCTCAGGTGCCATATCTTGGTGTCCTGGTGTATGTGGCAGGGCTTTGATGCTGGAGGGCTGCAGGGCAGTGTCTGTGAGGGGCAGCCCTGACAGACAGCTCCAGTCAACCCACTGCAGGGCATGGCTGAGCCCCACAGCCAAGGACTGGCATCTCAGGGGAAACAGATTTCAGAAAGGGCACAGGCACTAAGAAGTGAATGGGGAAAAAGTGTGAGAAACAGCCCTGCAGACATTAAGGTGAGGAGAATGAGCTTCAAGTGCTGGATCATAGATATCCCTGAAGCTTATGGAGGACCCCATGGCAAAGGAAGTTTTTCTTGAAGGACTCTAGCCCATGGATGTCCCCACACTGCAGCAGGGGAAAATCTGAAGAGGAAGGAGCAGCAGAAAAGAGATGTTGTGTACTGACCTGCACCCCCATTCCCCATCCTCCTTCATCTCTTGGTGAAGGGGAAATTGATTGTTTTTCTTCATTTTTCAACATCCAACTCTATGCTAATATAATTTATATATATATATATAAATTAATAAATCATACTTTTTCCAAATCAAGCCTGTGTTTCCAGTGATGGTAACAGATACCTGATCTCCCATGAAATTTTCATCTTATTTTCTGTCTGCCCTGCTAAGGAAGAGGAGTGAAAGAGCTGCTAGGTGGGCATTTGACCAAGATCAACCCACCACACTTCATACACTGAAGATTTTCACACACTTAAGTTCCCACTTCTGAAGACATGGGCAGGAGTCTCAGTTTCAACAGAGCTCGACAGTTGTAGTCTGAGAGCAGATTTAGTCCCATGAGGATCAATAAACTAGATGATCTTCTGTCTCTTTTTTCTAAGGGCATGATCTTACAGAAACTCTCAAGCACTTGTAGAAGATGGAGGTCTACACAAGTACCTCTTAAAAAAGAAACCTGGCTGCAGAAAGAACAATTAGTTCCAATTACCCAGTAGTTCAAGGACTGATGTAACATTAAAAAAACACTGTTAAATTGGTTTTCAATAGTATTCCAACTCCTATTGCCAAGCAAAATGCCACAGCCACTAGACTATGAGCTATCATGGGGTATTTTTAATTTGTGCTGTTGAAACCATACATGACGATTCATGACTTCAACCCATCCCTTCTATTATCTGTCTCCTTGTGGCAGTAAATTATGGGTTCCACTCCAGACAGAACTCTCCCTGTGCACTACCTGGATGGCTACAGATCTAGCCAAGGTTCAGCCTCAGACACACATGCAAGAGTTTGGCATGGCAATTCTCCAGATACAGCCACTGCTTCCTTTTCCACATCTCAGCATGATGGCCTCCTCCACAACTTACATTAGAAAAATAAGCACTGCTGTGAATTTAGTGATGTCTTTGCCTTCACCAACAACAGATTATGCTTGTTAAAGAGTTTTTTGTTTGCTATTGTTTTAAATCTAGTTTCCAGCACTCGCTGGTTTTATGCATTTCTTTCCATTCAGCCAAGCAAGAACAGCTATAGTAGCAGCTTTAAAAAAATGCTTCTTACTCATTTTCCTCTACTGCCTGGGAACCAGATTTATGAAACACTATGAAACCGATATGAACTATTTTATAGAAAAGAATTTTTCCCTCCTTCACCACTGGCCCTGCATTTTCTGTTAGCACTAGAAAGGGAGTAAGTCTGTTTATGTGAGCCAGGGCACTCCTGAAAACAAGATTCTAAATCTCAAGTGGCTACAGCAGGGAAATATTTATTTTGTTTAAAATAAATGGAGAAACTCTTGGATTATAACTGGAATCATATGTTATAAATCAGTTTATTGAATAACACAGCCTTGGAATAATCACTGTCCTGGGACACAGCTTTCTACTTCCACAAAGCCAGCTACAGTCTGTGTTGGTAATAATAAACATTAAAAACCAGAATGGCTTTTCCTTTCTTCTTGCTGGCCTTTTTTAAATGGCTTCAGGCTTAACCCTTAGGAATTACACAAGCCAGACAAACTAAAAGCTAAACTAATCAGAATTTCCTTTTTGGCCTTTCCTAAAATGATGCTTTCTCTGCTATTATTAACATATTATCTTCCATTAGTGGACTTTATGCTTTTCATGCTGTGAGAATCTAAACTCTAGACAGCGGTGCTAAGATACTACATCTACAGGATAGGACTCTCCTGTGCTTGTTAACAATGTAAAGAAAAAAGCAAACACCAAATCTCATTTTCTGAGAAAAGAGTGAGAGTTTCAAGAATTAAAAAATGAAAATTTAAAAAAAGAAAAGATAAAGGAGATCCCTGACTGTCAAAACAGGGGCAGTTAGACACCATGAATTTTTCACCATGCCAGACAAGTCAATCAAAGATAACACAGTGCAAGAATATCTGACTGACACTTCAAGCTGTATTCATAAGCAACCTGCCTCATTCTAAGTCAATGAAGAGACAGGACTTACAAGTCCATACTGGAAAGTTATTGAAATGTGACTGACATCTCAAAGGAAAAGTGTCAACAGGATAGCATGACCCTGTGCTGAAACACTGCAAGGTTAATCAAAGTTATGGCAGTTGGGAGCTAGAAAGGCTCTACCTTAGATTGAGTTCTTGTAGTCACAGCAGTGATTGGGCCACTATCTCATTTTCACTTCCTCTCCTACTGACATTTGCACACCAAGTTTGTATTATTTGTCCACTTTTCTTTTGGTTTCATTTTAGGCAGACACTTGTGGATGTTGCCTGAGAGAAGGTTTTATACATCTGAGTAATGATTGGTTTGCCCTTTGTCCTCTGAGACTCAATCTGCTGTTAACATATGATCTAAGATAGTAAATACACCACTGGGAGATTAAAATACTGTGCTACAAATTGCAGAGTTATTGCTCAAAGGGGAGTAGATAAAGTCTGAGTTAAAGTATCAGCAGAATTCATCTAAGCTGCCATGAAGCAATAAAGGGGGTAGGTAAATGATCAGACTGTTTCCCAAAATTCATACCTCCCTACCTCAGGAGAGTTTCCCAACAATCCATTATTTACCAATATCATATCAGGAAATATATTGCATGGATCTATCTTCTCTTACCACCCCATCCAGCACCTAATTTTGTAGGTTTATAAAGACAATATACTTTTTCAAATCATTTTGCGTAAATATGTCAGTAGCTGTCATTTTAATTCAACGTTATCATGGTTAAAATGTAGACCAGAACTATCCACTTAGCACACTCTGCAAAGTAACAAAGCTAGGAATAAACTAAGGAAGACAGGATATAGCCAGTGCAATAGTTATGTTCATATGCTCAAGACTACAAAATGCAATCCTTAAGCAATTTAAGCAAGTATGGCTTTTATGAAAAAAAAAAAAAATTCTCTGCTTTATTTTCTTCCAGGATGGAATCCTTTTGCTTTCTTCAGTTTACTTCATATGTTTCTTGTTTTCTTATTCTGTCAGCCCACAGCAATATCTCACAGATACAAATAGCACCTTCTTGACACTGCATATCATTAGCTAAAAATGCTAGTGGCCCTATTCTGTTGGTTTCATTCCCTGCTTATTCTCCTTTTCTAGAAGGCAAACAGTCTAGAAAGTAAATATACTTCTTCCTTAGAGCCTAAGGACCTAAAAATCTTTTTCCTTCTGCATACTCTGTCTGATTTCTAAATCACTGGCTACACTGAATGTCACATAACATTTCCATTATGGAATAGGTCCTCCAGTCAATTATTTAATTATGGAAGATTTACAAAATAACATCCCTTTCTCCAGTAAAGAAAGATAAGAGCAATATGATAACAAAATATTTATTATTTTATTATTAATATTTTTAAATCAATGATGGAGAAACTTCAGATGAGGGAAAGATCACCTTGAGAATATATTATATCAAGCATGACCAGCAAGGACTTTTCTTTTTGGAAGAATAATGGCTTAATGTTTAATTAATCCTATCCATTTCTGCATTTAAGGGAAGGCAGAGAAGAAGAGTCTGTTTTATAATGTGGAAAATTAAATATTAAAAACTTTGTGCCTACTTGACTTTACATTTTCTTGTTATGAATGGGTATTTTCACTTTATTTCACTTTCTTCAAACTACAAGAGACAGAAGCAATTACTGCAGCTCTGCTGAACAAAGGTATTCTCAATGTACCTCTGATACTGCCTTGCCAATCCCAAAACAAAACAAAAAATTAAAAACCATTTAGAGGATTAATGGAACCTTTAAAACTCACATTCAAAGTGACGTAGGTTACTCAAGATTAGAGCAGACCAGGGAAAACTTCAGAAAAGCTGAATAAAGTTATGCATTTACGAAACTCAACAGATAAAATTCAGTGTCGTCAAGTGGCAATATACACTGGATGAAATAATATGAATTTCCCCCTGTGTACAAATGGGTTCTAAATTAAGTGCACCTTTTCAGAGAAAAAGATGTAGAAAGTACTTTGGACAGTTCAATAAAACCATTTGTTCCATGTGCAACTGTAGTCAAAAAGCCCAGCAATGTTATTAAGGCCTGAAGAATTTGGGGTATTAAAAGACAGAACAATAATGAAAATAAAGCCTTTAAATACAGTGACCTTAAATAGTCTATGTTCTTGTCTCAAAAAGAATTAAGAAAAAAGTCCATCCAGTGGAAAGCAGAAAAATAATGAAGATGATTACATATGTGACAGGACCTGGGCTGGGAGAAAGGACAGAGTAGGGATATGAGTGGCCTGTCTTAACCACACTCACCTAGCAGTCATTTCTTCTACCTTTCCACTTTTGAGTGGTACCTCTGAGATGTGCCCTGGTACCCACCTGCCATGAGAGCCCTGCATCACTCCGGTCACCCCGGCACAGAACCCACCCTGAGCCTCAGAACCTGTGTGGTTCCCAGCCCTGCCTCAGCCATGCCTGTCTCACCCATGCTGTGCCTGCAGCCCAGGCAAACCACCCTGCTCCAGGAAGAGGTGAGATGTTGGGGGTGCCCACATTCATCCCCTACCCGTGACACTGCAGCAGGGCAGGCTCAAGCCTAGATGTGCAAATGTGAAACTTTTAGTACGTACTACGAGAAATAGTAGTACATACTAAAATAATCAAGTGTTTATTGTGAGCCTTAGATACTGCATAGTGAAAAATTCTAAAAGGAAATTTCTTCTGCACTTCTCCCAAAGCACAATATGGTTCCTTCTCTCCCTTGTGCCATCCTCCCTCCACTTCATCCTCACTGATAACCTTGTCATTTTCTCCTTTATTCACTTTTGACTCAGTTATCCTTCCTTTTACATTCTCTTTGACTCCTTACTTTCTCTACTTCTTGTCATCACAAAGGTCCTGGAGGTTAAACAGAACCCAGATTGATACACTTTTAAGCCTCCCTTTTTAGTACATCATCTTTCCCTTCCACTGCTGAGTGGTTGATCTTTCTCTGGAGACATGCAGCCCAGGGGGCTGCCAGCAATTGACTGCATACTGTGTTACACCCTATACTCTTAAATTTGACTTGTTCAATTCACATTCAGACCCCAGACTAACTACAGTATTAAAATTTGCTTTCTTGTCCTATTTGCTAGCAGCCACTTCCTCACCACCTGGTTTTGGAGTGGGATTGCTCTGATGTATGTTCTTCTTGCTCTGTACAGAAAAAAAAAATACTGTAACTGAACTTAGGTTTGTCATTGATTTAGTGACAAGTTACATGGAAAACCTTGACCATGGGATATACTCTGGTTCACATTAAAATTAGTCAGGAATGTCACACAGCCTTACTAGGAAAATTTGTTGTTCCATTTAGCTGTTTGTTTCTCAGTTTCATTTGATCTACTGCCCATGTCACTGCTGCATTCTGACCTCCTCCCTCTTTTACTCAAATAATGCTGCAAAGTAAATGAACTTGCCCTGTCCCTGTAACCACTACAGCTTTGGACTTCTCATGCTCCCAGATGTGGTTGCATACTGCTCCAGAATTTTTGGTAACAAGTCTTTATCCTTATCAATTGCTCCCAATCTTCCACCTTCTTCCATGCCAGGATTTTTTCCCTCTTTCACAGAATTACAGAATGGGTAAGGTTGGAAGGGACCACTGAGAGTCATCTCGTCCAACCTCCCTGCTAAAGCAAGGTCATCCTAGAGCACACAGCACAGCACTGCATCCAGACAGTTCCTGAGTTCTCCAGTGACAGAGACTCCAGAACCTCTCTGGGCAAACTGTTCCAGTGCACAGTCAAACATGCAGGGACAAAGTTCTTCCTCATATTCAGGTGTTTTTTCCTGTGCATCCGTTTCTACGCATTGCCTCTTGTCCTACAGGTTGGTACCACTGAGAGAGCCTGACTCCATCCTCTTGACACCCTGCCTTTAGCTACTGATAGACGTTGATCAAGTCCCATCTCAGTTGTCTCTTGTCAAGAGTGAACAGGCCCAGCTCTCCCAGCTTTTTCCACGGTAAAGAAGCAAGAACAAGAGCCAAAGTCTGCTACACAAGTGTCTTTACCATAAACCCCAATAATTTTTAGCCACTTTGCATTTGGTGTTGCTAGTGTTACATTGTGCACCTGTTAAGGACTGTGATGCCTGTGCACAAATGTCAGAGGACGAAAGCCTCTGTAAATACACAACACTAATAATAGTCCATCCAGGGTAGGCAATTTTCATTGAGACAACTTTGATTTTATATTATTGCCTGTAAATGGGACGTAACACAGATGGCCCTGACAGGAAGCCTGGAGGCTTGAATTTCTAATTGTAACTTTACTACTGGTTTGTTCAGTGAAGCTAGGAGAGCTACATCCTTCTCTTTCAATCTGTAAAACAAGATTAGTCAAGATTACCTCCTCTTAAAAGCTTTTAAATGTATGCAAACAAATGTCAAAGTGAGAACTAGGCTTTTTGGTTTTATTTAAAAAAGTGTGAGGTTTTTACACAAGCCATTCTTACAGACCCAGCTCCAAGGTTATACTTGAGCTCCAAAACTTCTATTTCAGAAGTATGTATAGCCAATATTTTGTGTAAATATACCAGTTTTGTGTGTCTCGGGTGTTCTGAAGCTGAGAAGGCAGACATTCGGTTGTGGCCCAAAAGAATGTTTGCAAGCACAAAAGCCCCTAACTTTTGCCCAAATAGGGGCCATCATTGTAGACACACTAACTCAGTATGAAATTTTAAAAGTTGAGTTGCCTGGCAAGGAATTTATAATTACAGAAATCTTGAAAAAAATAAATGTTTCAGATCCAAATCAGATATTGTGGCCAATAAACTGAAGATCAAAAATAGGCAAGAAGTTGGCGTCCTTTCTGATCTAAGTCCATTGGGGTGCCAATAGACTGTGACTGCTTTTCTTACTAACTGTATTAATTAGGACCCTCAGGAAATTCAAAAGCAAAAAAGAGGGTGAGAGGGAATGTTTGCCAGAATTGCTGTGGCATGTGCCAAACCCCTCACTTTTAAGACACACGCAAACCAGTGACATTTTATCTATTCCAGCATAACTGAGCTCAGTGGGAAAATTCCACTGAGTTCAGTTCACATATCAATTTACACTTAAGGGTAAAGTGGTTAAGTGTCTTGTCTAATTGAATTGTTTTTATTATGGGTTCTGGTTTGTCTGAACAGCATGACATTCAGTACATTAAGACTGCCATACATGAGTAGCTCAAAGAAGTTAATTCTGTTGGAATTTATTAAAAGCAGAAAAAAAAATCCTTTTTTCCTTACTGCATATTTTCACATTTTCCAGAAGCACATTATGGTCTTCAATACACTGCGTCTAATGTGCATAAAGAGCAGCACCTTGCATGCTAACTGTGGTTTAGGGTTTTTTTGTTCTTTGTGGCTTCATTCTGATTTGGGTTTGTTTTGTGTTTTTTGCTGTTGTTCTTGGGGGTTTTTTTGTTGTTGTTTTGTTTGTTTGTTTTTTGGGTTTTTGGGGTGTTTTTGTTTGTTTTTTTTAAGTCTAAACAATTAAAAACAGAAAGGGAGGGAAAGAAAAGGGAAAAAATCTAGGGTAGATGCTATGCCATCCTTGATTTGTATCTGCCTGATCCTAATAGCAAAATGACTATAGAATTAATCTTCAGAGCAAGTAATTAATGGAGGTTGCTTAAAAAACAAACAAACAACATTTCTGATCTGAAAAATTCAATCTGTTGGGACAAGAGCCAAAGGCATCCAGACCTTTGAAGTACTACATTTACTTATATTGAAATGGTGCTTCCTTTTAGGATAAAGAGTACCCAAAACTCTTCAACAGGTTCTTAAACATTAAAGCAACATTAACACTAGAGTAACAGAGAAATATTAAAAAAAATTAAGAGAGAAAATTTAACAGAGAAATCTCAAGACCAGTTCAGTAAAACAGAAATACACAGGATTGTAAAGAATGTCCCATTTGCTGTATCCCAAGTCATATACTTAAAGCAGTTCCTTCTCCCTAGGCTTGGTTTCAGACCAAATGCCCCGGTCTGAGTTTCAGCACACTCTGCACAGTACCCTCTGCATCCCTCAGAAGTTTTTATTTCTGCATCACATCTGCTCCCTGCACTTTTCAGTATGTCAGACTCTTCAGGCTTAGCTGCCACATGTTCTCTATCCTCTGCTCTGGTATCTTCCCTACACAAGCAAATAAACCCACCTCATTTTTACCCAGTCACTTCCTTTACAGAGGAACAAAGAAATGAAAATAAATGACATTTATCACACACATACATTCTGGAACCACTGCTGTTCTCTGTTCTTCTCACAAAACATCAATGCAGGCAAGAGAGCTTCATGACAATAATTGGGAGAACCACAGTGGAACATACATCACTGCATCTGGTGCTATTTTGTATGTTCTGTGCAAGGATCTAAAGGGGTGACATTCCAGTGGACAAACTTGTTGTTTCAAAGTAATCCTAATTTATTCTGCTGCCTTGCACAATCTGCACTGAGAGCTAGAGGCCACAGACTGAATGATACTACAGATCTCTCCAGCACAGACTCTTCTCCAACAAATGCAGAATTAAGTATTCATGAAGAGATTTCAAAGGTCTAAAATGACTGTAGAGCTTTCAAGATGCGACACTGTGAACTAAGACACTGTCAAGTAACAACTGGAAAGGAAAAATTTATCTCTTGAATATAACAGATACTCTACAATTATTTTCCCCTATATTTCCTTTTGAAAAATATCTGAACTAAATTTCTAAAAAGGAACAGAATTGAATCACAAAACCAAAACAAACAACAAAACAAACAAAAATCAACCCTCAAAAAACACCAATAAAAGGAAACAGAGATTAATGATTGGCACTAAACAGAGCAGTTCTCTCCTCTCCCAGTTTATTTTTTAATCTAAGTATACAAGAAAACGGCCGCTAGTTACACTGTTCTGATCAATACAGTATTGTCTTGTAAAATAAAAAAGCTTTTGAAACTCAGCTTGATCCTTCATAACAAACATTGTCTAGAGAATACAATTTTGAGACCAATTTTTATTACATATATATATATAAATGATTGCAACACCCCCCCCCCAAAAGTAAAATGAAAATATACTGTGTTTTACTCAACCCACATCATGCACAAGTTCCACCAAATTTTCCTTAAACAGAGCAATATGCAAACAATCTAGCGTACTCCAGCACAGCTGGGCTCTTCCCATAAAGCACACCTGAAGAACCAGACTGAACTCACAGGTAGCTATATTCATTGGGGTAGCACAGATTTGCATTCTTTTACAGGAGTAAAACAGATGGAAACTCAGTGTTGCAGTACCGAGAAAGTCACAAACCATCTTTGCTTAAGTTCTTCCATTCCAGGAATACTAAAGTGCAAGAGATAGATGGCCTGGACCAAGTAGAGGGAAAGTCAGTCCAGCTATTCTGTAGTCTCCACTATAGAGGAACATGTTGGAATATAAAGCCGAATTTGTAGATCTGCCAGACGCTTAAGGAATACTCTCAGCAGTGAGAAGTCATCACATGCACCCCCTGCTAGTATGTGACTGCACCGTGTTGTAGGGACCCTGCTCCCCTCGAGAGGTGCAAGCCCACACATGCAGGTTATACACTGACTTCAGAGTCACTGTGCCTCATTTCTTCTCTCTTTGCATGCGAAATCAAGACAAACTGTGCCCACTAAAAACACTCTTGCTCAAAATCCTTCTCCAATAAGCTTAGATTTGACATTCCTGAGCAATGGAATGGAGGTTAGTGCTTAACTGAATCAAATTACAGGACACTGCTTCTTATTTGAGGGATTGCTCGGAGACAAAAAGTATGACTTGAGTTTTTCTTATTATGTGGAGAGAGAAGGAGGGAAGCACTTATTTGTTTCTTTGGCTGGAAGGGTATTTTATTACACATAAGGCAGCGAATGCATTGACGTATTTATTTCCCAAGGGAAGTGACAAATCAGTATATACCAGGAGAAACTTTGTCACTTGTCTTAGAACAATCCCCTCTGTTGCTCTGGGTGACTGCATATGCTCTGCCAACGATTTTATTTTTATTATTTTCGTATAGCTTTTACGATGTTTGCCATTAAGCTACCAACATCACAGATAAAACACCCCACACACAGAGTCAACACACAAAGATTTACTTGGGAACTTGAAGAAGTTCTGATTTCCTTGCTCAACTTGGGGAAAAATTGAAGCTGAATTATTTTGCTCTTCCTGGCATCTTCAGCACCACTTTTTCACTCACAGTAATATGATGCATAAAATGGCTTTCAACCAGCTATTTATAAATAAATCTTGGAAAACAAATCAGTCTTAGTGTATTGTTTTATCAACTCTTTTTTATATATACCTTCTTAAATATCCTGTTACTGTGACATATGAGACTAACACACTGGCTGTGGATGTACTACTTCGCTACTTTCAGTCAAAAAAAAATCCCTTCAAAATTAGGCACTCAAAGTTATTCTACAAAGCCAAAGCTTCAAAAGAAAAATTGTTAACACAGGAAACTATTATCTTTGAGTATGCATTTAGGTAATTACACTTATTTTTCATGACTTGTAAATTTGCATTAAATCATATTTCTTTACTCTGCTACCTATAAGCATCCTTTTGTGGTTGTGGGGTTTTGTTTTTTTTTTCCCTTTCTTTTCCATTTTAGGATTTTTAAAGCACATAATACCATAACTGTATACAATGGTGTAAGCACTGCACTCAGGGCGACAGGCTCTACCCTGAGAACATATCCTTCCCGCTCTAAGGCAATAAAGAAAATGTGCCCTGTCAGTCTCCTTAGCTGTTACCGTTTTCACCTTGTGTTGCTGAAGTGCTGAATCGCATGGGTGTCACAGACATATGCGAAAACACCTCCACTCAGGTAACAAAATCAGACAAACTTTGACTGAAAGCCAAAACCGTGGCCAAAACTGACACACACCAATGGTGACCATGATGTTTCCCATGATGTGTAACAGGGTATGAGTTCCCTGTGCCTGCTGGGCATATTGTTACTACATAGACAAAGACAATGCCCCAAAGTGCACACTCACAGACTGACATGGAGCCCCAGGAGAACCAGCAGATTGGGTTACTCCACCCAAAGGGCCATAGGATCACTGAAGGACATCCAGTAGAAAGAAAATCACTCACCTGGGGGTAGTGTGAGGGCTACACATCCCAGCAAGTCTCTGGGGGCAGTGTCCCAGTCCCCGGGGCAAGGCTTCACCTCACAGACCTGCTGTGGTCTGTTGTGAGTGAGGCCCCACAGACAACTGTTCAGCCAGGGCTCGTGGCTGTTCCAAGTCACAGCCCAGGCCTGGTTCCTGGGCTGTGGCCCCTCCTAGGCTGAGGCTGTTGGCCAAGGGGCCCCACCCTTCTCACTGCCCCCACCAGGTGCAGCCCTGGGTCATGGTGCACCCACCTGTTGTGCTTTAACCCCGTCAGGAAGCTCAGCCCCACACAGCTGCTGGCTCACACCCTCCCAGTGGGATGGGGATGGCATCGTTAAGGGTAAAAGTGGGAAAACGCATGGCTTGAGGTAAACACAGTTTAATAGGTAAGGCAAAACCAAAGCAAAGCAAGAAATTTTTTACTACTTCCCATGGGCAGGC
>WAAE01021598.1:0-19842 GCA_013400495.1 Nicator chloris
GTGGGTGTGAACTGCAGATGTTGGTTTCATCTCATCTTTATTTAATAACTAGGTATATAGTCCAACCTTATGATCTGGGCTCCTTTGACAGGTGAGGAGGACAGAACATGACCTGCAGACAGTGCTTTATCACATCTGTTTCAGATGGCTCTTTTACAGTAGGGGATGCATCTGGTGGAGCACAAAGCTCTTCAGCCTTCACTGCTGCATGTTTTTAAATGGCTTCTTATGTATGCATTATTACACTCCTATATGAATTGCAGTAATATTTCAAGGAGAGTATTGAGATACAGAAAATTTTTAGTTTTCTATTCAAAGCACACAAAATAGCCGATAAGCAAAAGGCACGAGATTAAAAAATTATATACCTTCTGTTAAATTTAGAACGAGTTTAATGGTGTTCTTATGTGAACTGGTACTGCATCCCAGAGCCTAGTGCATTATTGGTTTATGACAGTTCACTCAAGAGTACATTGAACTGTTTCCTCTCTCGTGTCTTGCTGTAGCATATTGCATTTTTGATGGCATTGGTCGTTGTACTGTAGATCTTGCATTAATTATACACTGTTTAGAAATGTAATGAATGCCTAGCAAACCATTCTAAATTAATCATCTTTTCATTGTTGGATATGGTTGTAGGGAGTGAATTTAGTGACCGAGTGAGTGCTTTGTAGATTAAAGATTTGGATAATCAAGTTGAGTAGGACATCTTGGTGTATTCAGTTTTCCCAAGGCTTCTGCCTTTACCTAGTCTGATCTCTAAAATGTTGCTGAACTTCTCATACCGTTTCTGTTTGTAGCCCTCACTTTTTACCTGATGTGTGAATCACTGACTGTAAGCACCTTCAAGCTTGGCCTCCTTGTGCAAAACCTTGTGTGTGGTATATTTAAATGCTACTGCCAAGCCTTCCTGTTTATCTGTCTGCCTCTGTTTCATCAGTTTGTTGAGAATTTGTTACCAATCCCATTTCCCAGGCCTGGTATATAAAAGTAATCTATTTCATTTTAAAAATAGAGCATGTAGAAGATTCTGAGTTGGTTTCATGCTCTGTGGGAGGTGTAGCCAGGAGGAAAATGGTGTGTGAAATTCAGATGGTTGCTGCAGGCGATAGGATCGTGTTTGGGTGTGTCCCCGGATTCCACTGTCTGCTTCTTCATCTGTTAGTCTATATTTTTGTTTCCATTGGTAAATGAGGCAAATATCTGCATTATGGAATGGTTTAAGCAAGTGATTGGAGCTTGATGTACTTACAGCAGGAAAAATCTTTTGGCCCTGTCCTCAGGGTGAACATAGGAAAAACTCCTCCAACGGGTGTAATAGTTCCAGTGATATCAAGGTCTGTAGGTTATACCCTGAAGGTGTGTGGAAGAATCATAACAATAATATTTTCATGTATATGTTAGTTCACCGATATACGAATGTGGTGTTTTGGAAAGGTAGCAATGATTGTTAGGAAACCAACAAAGGTATAAATTAATTGCTTCAAGGGAAGGTCACTTATTAGAGTGAACTGCACACATTAGCCTTTCTACTAACATGCCATTTGTAGCTGGGAAACAATTTAAGACTGCTTAATTAACATTACTATCTTGTACATAATTAACTAATTGTTGAAAAATGAATTTTCACTTTAAAGGCACACATCCTCAGTGAGTTGAGATACAGCTTGTCCTCATACACTCAGATGTCTTTATTCTCCATTTTTCAGAAATACTCTGTAGCTCATCGAGCTGTTACTGCACCATTTATGATTGGCAGCCCGACAATAAGCAAAATCACAATTAGCTCTGTTCTCCAGGCTGCAAAGAACACTGCAGGCTGTCAAGAAGGAAAGTACAGGTGACCAGAGATGGGGTGTCACTGTAGCCATCTCACTGCCATGCTCAGTCTTGCAGCTAGAGCTGTAGTCTGCTTCCTTTAGCATGCTACTTTGCTCACATTTGTTTTGCTTATTGATGCAGCAGAGAGTTTAGATATGGGCTCCAAGCCTGCCAGGCAGGTGCTGCTTGTGATGGTACTGTGTCTAGAGAAACTGAAGCGTGGATGCACTTGAATGTAAAGGGTGAGTTAAAATGTAAAGTGTTATGCTAAATTAGCGTGTATCATAAATTAATTAAATGTGAATCATATATAGTGTTGTTCATAGCAGTTGCTGCTTCACACCATGTTACTCTACTGAAATTACTAGGTTAAGTTGCATAAAATGAGAGTAATTAAGTGATGAGCCAATCTAATCAATGTATGGCACTGCCATTGTGGATTAAAAAGGAGACTGCTATTTCCTTACAAAACCAAATTGTGTTTGGTAAAGATTGCATTAATTTGAGTCTGACCTATTACTTGTTACAGTGTTTGCAGAATTGTTTTAAAAAACCTTTTTAAGTCCATAGAAATGTTGAGACAAATGGAAAAGCAGACATTATTTGCTGAAGATAATGTCTGTGGCAATTTGGCTGAAACTACCGATTTTGATTCTGAGGGGAATTTAGTTTTTGATTGCAAAATTATGACAACACTGCTAAGATGAAAGCTGTTAAGATTGCAACATATGAATTTGAAAAGTAATCTGTTTTGACCACATCAAGTAAAAAGCTATTGGCATTTGCACAATAGCTATCTGCTGCAGAACTGAGCTCTGACTGTAATCTTGACCCCTGCTTCTGCAGCATTCAGTGAAAATAAACGACTTGGCAAATTAAATTCATTGTGCTAAATGCAAGCTCAGTTTCTTGCATAGTTTCAAGTGTGTGTAAATAGCTGCAGAATGGTGCTACTACAGAATAGTTTCAGATTTTAAAGTCCTCTTTGATATTGTCTTAATATGAATGTTTTGTCATGGGTGGTTTCTCTGGGCTTTTCTTTTGCTGCTATTAACACGCATATATGAGAGAGATTTCAGAAGTTGACCTTTACTGCTGTTAAACAGTAAATGTTCATGCCTTCTTACATTTAATGGAACTCTCATTCTTAACTGGACTACCTACAACTTCATGTTTGTAACATTGGAATCTCTTATGGTACAGACTAATCAGATCAGTCCTTTAATGCCAGCTTTGATCCTGCAATGCAAGTAGGCATTGTTTAGGGATGTATATGTTGCCTGAGTGTGAGCCAGATCAGGTCCAGCCAAATCTGGCCATGTTTGCCTGGGTTTGTGTCCAAGTTAGTTAGCTGTGCCAGCCATCAGGGCTGCTTACTTTGGATTCAGCATGGCCCTGGCATGTCCAGGCTGTACCAGAACAGGCTTGTGGGCTTGCAAAGCACTGGTTTGCACCTTCTGTGTTACCACAACAGACTTCTACTAGCTCTGGCAATTCATAATGTTCACATCATAGCCTTGTTTGTACTGTTCACGGAAAGAAGGAAGGCAAAAGCTTCTTTTTTTTTTTTATTTCTTTAAATAGTCTTAACCCTAGAAAAGATAAGCCGAAAGTTCATTTGTAAAAACTGCTTCTCCTGGTTCCAGTATCTGAATTGTCCAAGCGCCATGTCTGTCTTCTTCTATTATTTCTTTCCTCCTGAGAGTATATAGATAGATAGATAGATAGATAGATAGATAGATAGATAGATAGATAGATAGATAGATAGACAGATAGATAGTTGTGTGTGTGTGTGTGTGCATCACTGGCAGCATATATCACGGAAATTCACTTTAGTTTTAAGCCTTATCAAGGTGTCAGCATGAAAGAGTCTGTTCTTTTGTGTTTGTCCTAAATATCCTGCCTACAGGATTTTTTACTAACAACCTACTCTTTTGCAATGTCTCCCTAAAGCAGTTCATAAGGATATAAGTTTCAAAGGTGAAGCCTCTTTGGAAATAAACATTTTTGTGCTATCATACTGATTTGATGATGTACCGTCAAAGTTAAAAGTGTTCCTAACAACATGAGAAGTGTGTTTGTTTTCCTGCTTGATGACTGACTAGTGCTGCACTTGAGATATGCCTCTGATTCTGTAAGTACAAGGACAAGGCAAAGTTTTCATTTTTGTGCCAAGAAACCTGGGACTAAAGCTCCTAACCTTTCTCCTCTGATTATTGTAATTTCATGCCAGTGAAATCTGTGGCTCTGAACAAAAAAAAAACCCTTAGAAAACTTCCTCTTATTTCTCTAAGAGGAACCATTAAATTTGCAGTAGTCTCTCCTCAGAGTGATTACTGGATTAAAGGTTTGCTGTAAGGGAGCCTGCAGCCATTGAGCAGAGTGTTTTCCAGACGTGACCCGAGATAGACAATGCTTTCCCTGTTAGGAGCTTGGCTTTGCTGCTTCCCCTGGGGACCTACTAACACAGCTTACAGGAAATGAATTTAGAAAACATTTGTAAGGATTTGTTTCCTAGGATGGGTAACCATGCAGAATGTCTCTTTCATTGAACATACATACCTCAGAAAGTGTGAAAAACTCACTCTGAAATACAAGGCAAGCTAGCTGACGGCTTAGGTTTTTTTTTGTTTGACTGTGACTACAGGAATGAATAGTATGTGAGGATTCTTCTTCAGCAGCAGTAAAGTGTTAGGATAATGCTGTAAGAAACAAACAGTATTTTATTTTATGCCTTCCATCTAGTTTAAGGCAGATCATCTAAGTTCCCTGTGTAGCCAGTAAGTAGAAGGGAGTGCTTCCACACGTCCTCAGATTTTTCTGATTGCAGTGAGTGAGCCATTCCAGCTGTCCTCCTGTGTGCTCATTGTGCTGGGAAACCTGGAATGGCCTATCTTTGTCCTTGCAAACTGAGAGCAAGCAGGCTCCATGTGAGTACCTCTCACTAAAGTGCTTAAAATGAAGTGCAGCCAAGTCCAGATCAAGTTCCGGAACCATTGAGACGTAAGAACAAGATTACACTTGGGAAAGTGTGCTGAGCTCTAAGCATGCCTGTTTAAGAAATGTGTTAGAATTCATAATTTTTTAAACTGCCTTTCTCTAACTATTGGCACGTTAATAACCATTTGGTCTTAGTAGGCATTCTGTATTTTTATTGTCCAGAGGCTAGGGAAGTCTTTGTCCATCTTAAGAGTTTAGAAGAACGTTTTATGTCTGAAATGACACATTGCTTTGCAGATCTAATATCCAGTGCTTCAGTATCCCTGTAAGTAGAACTCTCATCAAAGTTGTTAACAGTTACACAAAAGGTACAAGGGGTGTATCCTGTTCACCCATTAAAAATGTTTCAGATAAAAGCTTCGCAGTTCCAAATACAAAAACAGCTACTGACAAGCCAGCCTCTATGGGGAAATAAAGTAAGATTGATGTGTGTCTGTCTGTGCACACGTGTCCGTAGATATGCTCTTGAATTTAAAAATACACACGTGTAAATACATATACTCTTGAATTAAAAAAAAAAAAAAAAGATAAATTGGAACTGACTGTTTTTCATCTTCCAAAGTTAGACTTCTTCCAATTTTGTCTTTCATCCTGCAGAGGTTGATGACTTCGATAATGCTCAAACAGGTCTATGAATCTGCACTAGTTTTCAATAAATACATTCAGTTCCATCAATTTGTTGCATGATTTCAGTTTTAGCAGGTAAGCAGGGAGGCAGCTGCAGTTTTTTCATTGATGAGGAATTTTAAAGGAGTTCAATTTTTTTGTCTGTTTTTTTCAATTATTATTTTATTAGTTGTGAAATACAGGAAAATCTTTAATGCAGAAGAATTTTTTTTTTCTCCAGAACTTGCAATTTCACTCTTGAATGCAGTTCCAAAATGCTTAACTGCTGCTTTCTCAGATGAAGTTTTGGCTTAGTCATAGCTAAGTAAAAAATTTATATTATTTCTGCTTAGTTTTAATGAACTTGCTATTTTACATTGCTCAGCAATATTCCAGAGGAGGTTGTTGCATATACTGTGGTAATTCTTCAATTCCAAAATATTTATTCCTTTGTAAGAGAAGTCGTAGCTTTTGCATCAGACATACAATCTTATAAAAATCTGACTTATGGAAATGATGGTCCAAACTTTCACTTATGATTATAAAGTATTTATGTCTCCTCCTTTGAGTAAGTTGTGCCTCTTCTTTAAGCAAGGCATAGCTCTGTAGAGCCATAACCTTTTCCAGTCATTTCTTTTGAATTTTTTGCCTTTTTTTTTCCATGATTGGTGAAGGGGAAATACTCACAGTGCTACTCACAGAGCACTGAGCAATTGCTGTGATCTTTGCCAACGGAACTCAAGTTGGCTGTATGCTGCATGGTATTTCAAATGGATTTGTGGTACTGTAGCCTCGTGATTCTAATAAATGCTCACAAGACAGCAGAAGAAAATTGTGATGAAGCCCAGGGAGAACTTGGGTAGGTCTTTCTACGCTTGGGGGAGGTAGCAGTGATTTCTGCTGTGCAGTGGGAAAGCGTGATTAGTCTTGCATGTTTGAAACAGGAATGGAAAGGATAGAAAAGGGGAGATGATATACATCCAGGATCAAACTGGGATATGTTTTTAAGGCTGTTTACTTTGTGAAATTACTGTGGGTAGGAAAACTGGAAAAGGGAGGAAAAATGAAGCTAAACAATGTGTCTGTTAAGTGGAATAGTTCTTAATCTCCTTTGCTTTTCGCTCTTCTTTCTTATGAACTGTGGAACTTTAATATTAAGATAAAGGCTGTTCACATTTCAGTTTACATTAAATAAGATTGATTTTATTTTAAATGCTAGATGTGGGAGAACTAAAATTAAGTATTTGCCCCTTTAGTTAGCTGGAAAATGTTACCAAGAGTAGCTCCATTTACGTATCATGTTCCACTCTGATTTTAGCAACAGGGATCTGTGAGAACATTGAAGTTAAGTTTCATTATCTGTATTCACCTTCGTATGTTTGCACCAAAGTGAAAAATGCAAGGAATTTTCTGGCTTGTGTGCAGGACTCAACTAAAACAAGTTTAATGAGATACCACATTTGGTTTTGTACACAGATTCATATATGCTGACACAAAAAAGTTGAAAATGTAGGAGGCAAGAAAAAGAGCACAGTGCTGATATAACAATTGCTATCTAAAACCACAGAAACCAATACTTGAAAAGAAGCCAAAAAAGCTAGAAGAATTCCAAACCTTAAAATAAGAAGCTTTATTTCACTTACTGAGATGAGCAAAGTGCTCTCCATTGTTTAATGTGGATTTTATGGTCTCTTGTTAACTTCAATGTAAGGTAAAGGAGCATTTCGGCATTTATGGATGTTATTCCTGTTTCACCAGAACCAGTGTTCTACTTTGGAAATGATGAATACTACGTGGATGAGAGTGCTGGCTACGTTGAGGTCCGTGTCTGGAGGACTGGCACCGACCTGTCCAAAGCTGCCTCTGTCACGGTGAGGTCTCGCAAGTCTGAGGCAGTAACTGCAGAGGGTGAGTTCTCGCCTGGCTCTGGTTTCACACTGCTGCTGCACTGCACATTGCTGGCACATGCTGCTGCATTTCACATGCTGCCAGTGCAGTGGGTCCTGCTACACTTTCAACCACATAAAATGAAACTTGCATGTGTCTTGCTCCCAGCAGATCTCTTCTTAGAACAAATTAAG
Organism: Nicator chloris; assembly: GCA_013400495.1. NCBI lineage: Eukaryota > Metazoa > Chordata > Aves > Passeriformes > Pycnonotidae > Nicator > Nicator chloris. The sequence continues at coordinate 7,509 of WAAE01021598.1, forward strand.
TGGTTACAGAATTTCAGAGAAAGTGCTATGAAGTATAGCACTAAGAGAAATGCCTTCAAATCCTCATATAAAGACTGCTACAAAGGCAATCAATTGCTGCCTCAAGAGCATATTCTGGGCATGGTTATGATCACTGGCAGCGTGCTGAGTTTGCCTCTCTCCTTTTTACTGTAGGCAATGAGAAACCATTGTCTGTTCTCCTCCTCAGGAACAGCATTTCTTCAGCTGTGTGGTTCTTGGATGCTTCGGCAGAACCTTTGTCTGCAGAATCAAGTGTTAGCATACTGTACTTTTTTCACAAAACATATCATAATGTTTAAACGAAGATATTCATATAAAGAAGCATAAAAATTATCTTCCTTAGATGCTTTTCCTGAGTGTAACTTTACGGTTATTTCAGGAATATCTAAACATAATATATATGTCTTATATTTGTATAACATAATATACATAACATGTATGTTTTTCTTATGGAAAATTATTATGTTTGAAAAAATACGTGATTGCTTCAGTTCTGAACTTGCTTTTATGATCTGATGTCTTTATCAAATCTTGAATATTTCAGTTATTTCTGGTAAAAAAAAAATCTTTCCTTGCAGTAAAGGTCTTCATTCATTGTGCCAGGACCTCTAGGATTAAAAGCTGGGAGTGGCTCAGCTCTTGAGCTCTTTAGTCTGTTGGTCACAGCATGAAAGCTCTGACATGGCTGGCTGCCTGTAAAACCATGAACCTGGTTCCTTGCCTTACACAGTGCAACAGTGGATCTGCTGCTCTGAGCTGTCAGTCCTGGGGTCCTGCCTTAGAGATTGAGCTCTAGGGGAGTACAGCAGTAGGGCTTTTAGGCAAGTGCCTATCTAATGATGGTCTTTAATCTGGCCAAATTTTGTCAAATTCACGGAATTCCAAACCTGATTTCAATTTCAATTGAAGCGTTTCCCCCAAAACTTTGTTTCAACAGCTCTGCTGTTTATTCTCCCCAAAAACTAATGTTAAAACTGAGTTCTTCCCTAAAGTCCTAGTTACCTTTAATGCCTTGGTTCCAAGACAGTGTCATGTTTTAGTCAGTGTCTTGTTTTGTTTGCCTTCTTGGTTTGCTTTGCTTAAAAGGAAACAAACCCAGATCAATCTTCCCTTAAGAGTAAGGTGGCAGACCTCACCTGATATGCTCTGAGCAGAATTTGATTTGTTTTCCATTCATTCTGTTTTACACAACTCCTCTGAACAGCAGTGAGTCAGCTCACTGGCCTTGTCTTCTTTCCTTTTTACATTAATCTTAAAATTTCCGTCTTTTGTTTCAAAATAATATGAAATTTCTTTCCAAAAGTCTTTGCTTCATCTCCAGATTCTCTCTCAAAGCTTTTTGCTTGCTTTCGTGTCTCACTTCAGGCAAATTTCGATAGTTTTTCTGGAATAACTGTTGGTTTACAGCAGAACAGAATCAGCCTCATTTTGACTCAAATCATCATTAAACAAAAAATTAATTAATATTGACTTACTTTATTATGTAGTCCAACTTAAATGACCAAAAGATAGTTTTACATGAATGCTAGAATTTGGCAAATACTAAAGTTATAAAGGAAAACTATTTACCTCCAATCAAGAGCCTAATGCTATAAATGGGGATTTTTATTTTTAATTACATGTAATGCTATTTTTATCTCTTTTCCATTGGTAGCTGGAGTAGATTATGTAGGCATCAGTCGTAATTTGGATTTTTCCCCCGGAGTCAATATGCAGATATTTCGTGTGATAATTCTGGATGATCTTGGACAGCCAGTGTTAGAAGGAACAGAGAAGTTTGAGCTTGTGCTAAGGATGCCCATGAATGCTGCCCTTGGAGAACCCAGCAAGACCACCATCTTCATTAATGACTCAGTGTCTGATTGTGAGTAATTAATTTTTTTCTTTACTTTTTCATATTTTGGAGATGAGGTGTTAAGTCGTTGGCTGTTTGGCTGCTTGTGTTCTATATCTGGTGCAGTGCAGCATAAGTAAATGTGAAATGGTGGAGGGAAGATGGGATAACGTCTGCAGTTATACTTTACAAGTCCTTCCTGTGCTTTTCTTCACTTTGCCCAGTGCCAAAGATGCAGTTTAAAGAATCTGTGTATGTAGCCAATGAAAACGATGGGCAGGTTTCTGCCATGATATATAGGAGTGGGGATATCCGGCACACATCCACTGTCAGATGCTACACGAGGCAAGGTTCAGCTCAGGTTATGATGGACTTCGAAGAACGTCCTAATATTGACAGTTCCATCATCACATTCCTTCCTGGTAAGTCCTTGATCTTATTTTAGAAGCCTTTAGTCTACCATGTTTTCTGTTGTTTTGCTTTGCTTTCCTTTGCTTTGTTTGTTTTGTTTTGTTTTGTTGTGTTTTAATTGTGCCTTCTCATAAAGTAATGCCAAAAAGATCACTCTGGAAAACAAAGGTTTGGGGTGTTTTTCATACACAGTGGGATGATGTCACCTCTATTTTCTTCACTTCTGACTTAGAGGGATAATCAATAAGAACCAAAAGAATATATCCTCATTTAGGTTCAGCCTGAGTGCCAGGATCTTTTTGATAGCAAAAGCAGATATGGCATACCACAGTAGAAGCACAGATCTGTTCTCAGAAAGGAAACTTAAGAAGTTCTGCTCTTTGTTAAGCTAATTCCTGGTAAATACATTTGACTTGCACTGAAATGAGTAATAGATCTTTCAACAGGTATATAGCTCCCTAATTCCTGTTTGAATTCTTTCTCCCACCAAGGCTTTCCTAAGACCGCCCACTAATATAGGTACTTAATATCTCACATCAGAGATGAAATGTAAATAAATCAAATGTTACTATGTTGAAAGAATATTGCCTAATTCTTTCTACTTGTGCAGAAGGCACTTTGGTCTTCTAGTCTTTGAAGTTCACATAGATGTGATATTTTTTACAAGTCTTAAACAATTTCTGTCATCAGCATGAAATCCTTGGTATGCCCTTATCACAGAAATTACAACCTTCATATTTCTGTAGACATTTATCATAGTTCTCTTGAAAAAATGAGTTGTTCAGTCTTTATTTAGGACTGGCCTCAGCTTTTAGTGCTGTCCTGTACTCTACACCTTTGCTATTGCTTCTGTGCAACCAGGAAAGAGTCCAGCTAGTAAGAGTTAATGGATCTGGGCCACTTAGGAGGTGACTTTTCTCCTTTTTTGAGTGTTGCCCTACTATTTCTCTGCAAAGACAAGTAGCAGAGAGGTCTACTAGAATTATATTTTGTGTCCAAAATTTTCTTAGGCATGTACTGTCACTTGGAATCAGTGGGAGTTCAAAAGACTTTATAGTCAAACAATAATATAAGTGAAAGTCCACACAGTTGGAGAGTGTCCAATCAAAAGGGACTTGAAATATGAAACTTCAGGACAAAATTGCCATTAGTATTAGTAACAGTAATTAATAATTAGTAATTAGTATTACCATTAGAAAGCTTTTATTACTGTTTCCTTGTGCAAGTATTTACTTTTTTAAGTGCACTCTGTAGAAGAGGTCACAGAGAAGGAGCATTTTCTTCATAGTTAACACAAAAGGATTCATACATTTAAAGTGGACATACCAAATAGAAACTTGTCTTACAGAAGTCCCAAAATGGTGGATTCCACTCTAATGAGTTTCCATAGAAAGGTAATGATTGCTAACTCTGCTTTCACTGCTGTCTTTGCTCATTAACTTGTATGGTGTCAAGGTGGATGCCTTGGCCAGCAGGAGCAGCCTGTGGTGCCTTGGGCTTGGAGAGAAGTGCTGTATTAGAGCAAAGACCACCTAAGTTCTGCCTGATACTACCTTCAGAATGATTGCAGGTGAAACTGAGAAGCCTTGCACACTGGTGCTTATGGATGATACTTTCCATGAGGAGGAGGAAGAACTACGCCTGGTTCTTGGCTCTCCAAGAAGTGATTCCTCCTTTGGTGCCTCTGTTGGCGAGCAAAACGAGACGCTGATAAAGATTCGGGATGACGCAGACAGTAAGAGAACAGTTCATTGTTACTGGCTTTTGGAAGCCCCTTTGCATGCTCTAAAACCTTTTTTTTTTTTCCTCTTCTAATTACAGAGGCGATTATTAAGTTTGGTGAGACCAAATTTAGTGTGAGTGAACCAAAGGACACAAGGCAAGTAGCAATTGTGAAAATCCCAGTGCTTCGTCTGGGAGACACTTCCAAAGTTTCTATTGTGAGAGTTCATACAAAGGATGGATCTGCTACTTCTGGAGAAGACTATCACCCTATATCAGAAGGTAGGATCATACTTATCACATCTAACTGTTTGTTTTCATTCATGACTGTAACATAATTTTGAGAAATGAAGTAATTTTGTGATTAGAATACTTTGCAACCACATCCCAAAATGCCTTTTCCTGTTCAAATTCAGTGTGGACAGGTCCCCTGTGGTATACAACAGCCAGTTGCTGTTGGAATACCAACTATCAGTGGAGATATTTACAAAAGAATCGTGGCTCCTTTGAAAACATCTGTAGCTCAAGAAATTGTGAAAGGTGTGTGAATTAAATTAGTTACATTTGCAGAGTGTAATAATATTACTCTGAAGAAACATCTACTCATAGGATATGATTGTGTGTTTTTTTCTTGAGCAATTCATTCAGATAATGGCACTTGCTGTATGTAGGAGTTAATGTATATTTCTTTTTATTTTTCTATATTCATAATAATAAAGCTTTCCTTACATGTTTCTGAATTCACTGCCTGCTGCTCCACACTACTCATGAATGGAGAAGTTGTGCAACAGAATGAGAAATTTCTTAGCTGATAAACTTCTTTCCATTAATAGCCCACCTATGTGCTTTAGGCAATGACTAATGGAGTTTGTAGCATTATGATTTTTTTTTCTGTTAAAGTTTATGGTAATACATGATATTACTCTGTGCTTTAAGATTAATCATTCGTTGCTGTAGTGTTTTCACAGTTTTGGATAAACTATGTTGACATCCAGTCCAGCTGGATTATATGACTTACCTTTGAACATCCAGCAACAGCATTGTGCTATATATTCAAATTCCATAGGAGTGGCATTTGCCACTAGTGATGTCTGAAGAGGAAATTTGTTAGTCACAAGAAAATCATCAGCCCAGAGCTTGCTAATTCCAGTCACTTTGCTCTTGCATTTTAAAGTGTTGAGCTTTCCCCCTGAAAACCACAGGAATTTTAGTGACAGCTGATACTTATCCCAAACTCACGTTACCTGTAGGCATTGGCATGCTTACATTCTCCCTGCTGTGCACCAACAGCACATGGCAAGAGCATTTTCAGGGGAAACATGCTACTGCAGAACAAGAGGCTCTCAGCCTCTGCCCCCAAGCCTTTGGGAAAGGTCTGTGATGTGCAGAATTTCCCCACGGATTTCAGAATACCTGTGGGTTTAGGGAACCTGCCTATTCAGCTGTAGGTACAAACCCCACATCCTTAATTGGGTTTTCTGAAGGAAATGTGGCAAACTGCAAGTCAGTAAAATTCTTAACTGTCACAATGCTAAGAGTTCATATGTTTATTACCACAAAGAGTATTTCCATGGCTTAATAAAACTTGAGATTGGAAGGATCATTAGGTCACTTAATCAGTCTCGCTGTGGATTGCAAGATTCTCCCATTTTTCCCAAATTACTTCTGTATTTATTCAAATAACTTTGGTTGGAGAAAATATATCCTTTAGAAAGGGCATCCAGTCCTAGTTTGAAGGTTCTGGAGAGGAAGAGTGTTTTTTATCATTTTGCTTCACTGATCAGTCTCTGTCACCTAACTGTGCCTTATTTCCCATGTACAATTCAGCTTCAAGGCACTATTGCTTTTTGTGCCTGTTCCTTTAGAGTGCAGAGCTCTTTATCACCTGGTATATTTTGATTATGGTGGTGTTTCTGTACACCAGTGAGAACATCACACTCTGCAAGTTCGTCTGGCCCTAAGTTTCTGTTGGTTATTTCTGTACATCTTCAAAGTGAATTTGACACTCTTTAAAAATACAAATATTAGAAATGCACTTTTTATTTTGGTTATTATCACTCTCACCCTTTCCAGGCACAAATGTTAAATAGTTTCTGTAGTTTTTATTTCTTTAGTAGTTAATACAGTCGAGAGTCGTAGTACTCCCTAACTCGGTCAGTGTGATGGGTTGATCTTGGCTGGACAGCAAGTGCCCACCAAAGCTGCTCTATGACTCCCCCTCCTCAGCTACAGAGGAGAGAGAAAATATGACAGAAGGCTCATGGTTGAGATAAGAAGAGGGAGAGATCACTCACCAATTATCAGCACAGGGAAAACACACTCAACTTGGGAAAATTAGTTTCATTTATTACCAATCAAACCAGAGCAGTGATGGGAAATAAGACTAGATCTTAGAATACATTCCTCCCACCCCTCCCCTCATCTTGGGGTTAGCTTCACTCCCAAATTCCTTACCTCTGAGTGGCTCAAGGGAATGGGGGTTGCAATCTGTTTATCACGTTATTTCTGATGCTTCTCTCTCCTCACTCTTGCCTGCTCCAGCACGAGGTCCCACCCACAGGCTGCAGTCCTTCACAAACTACACTGTGGCCCTTCCCATGATCTGCAGTTCTTCATGAACTGCACCAGTGTGGGTCTCTCACAGGGTCACAAGTCCTGCCAGGAGCCTGCTCCAGTGCAGGCTTCCCCCAGGGTCACAGCCTCCTTTGGGCATCCAAATGCTTGATCATGGGTCCTCCACAGGCTGCAGGTGGATCTCAGCTCCACCATGGGCTACAGGGGCACATCCTCCATCACCATGGTCGGGGCTGCAGGAGAATCTCTGCTCTGGCTTCTGGAGCACCTCCTGCCCCTCCTTCTCCTGTGACCTTGGTGCCTGCAGAGTCATTTCTCACATATTCTCACTCCTCTTTCCCAGTTGCTGTGGTTCAGCAGTTTTTTCCCTTCTCTGATGTGTTATCCCAGAGGCACTACCACTGACACTGCTGGGCACAGCCTTGGCCAGCAGTGGGTCCACCTTGGAGCCAGCTGGCATTGTCAGATATGGAGGATGCTTCTGGCAGCTGCTTGCAGAATCCACCCCTGTAGCTCCCCACTACCAAAGCTTTGCCATGCAAACTGAATACAATCAACTAAGACTGAACTTTCCGTCATCATGACTTATGAAGGTTTTTCAGAGACGATGATTTTCAAAATACAATACTCTTGTTTAGCTACAGCTTTGTTCCTTATTTTTCGTATATACCATTGTATTTATTACATTTTGTTGGGAAAAGACCCAACAATATTATTATTTATTTAGAATTCTTCAGTCTTTTGATCATTCACATATGTTACCAACATTTATAATAGATAATTTTCAAAACATTAGACTATTCCATTAGACTAAATCTTGAGCTTTGCAAGTCTCTTGATTTATGTCTTATTTTCAGTGATTTCCACGTGTCTACTGCCATTTATTGTTATTATTTGTAGCATCAAATAGGTTAAACTAAATTTGCAAATATCTGTAATTTGAAAAGTGAGTATTAATTTCCATGTCTCATGGCTGGGCCTGGAATCACAAGTTGCTACGAACAACAGATTTATTTTTAAGTGTCTCATGTTTTCAGAAATTGAGTTCAAGGAGGGTGAAACACAGCACTTTGTGGAGATTGAAGTTCTCTTTGATGGAGTAAGGGAGATGAGAGAAGCCTTCACTGTTCACCTGAAGCCTGATGAGAACATGGTTGCAGAAATACAGGTAACAAGTTCATGCAAAGTCCTGAACAACAAAATCTGGTAAAGACCTCTTACTTACTTTCTGGCTCATCGTTTTACTCTCTTTTAAGATTTATTCACACCATCTTGGCTTGTATATTAAAAGACAAAAAGGCCATCCCAGCTGTCACAGTAACACCTAAACAAAACAGTTTGTTGTCAAGGCAATAATGTTCATGGGGCCATGGAGTCAATGAAAGACTGAAGTCTTCAGGATATCACTCCAGAGATAATCTTCTCATATAATCAGTCTTAGAAACTGATGTCCTTTTGGAAACACTCTCTGGCAATACAATATAACCTCTATGCTGTAAAAAGAGCAATCTCAGGTGAAATAAGACTTCTGCTGTCAAAACCATGTTAATATTATTCCTGTTGTGTAAGATGAAATAGCCACACATTCTTGTTATTTAGCATTATATCTTACATACTTTTAATTTAAACAGTATATATTCTCTGATTTGGCATAAAGTGTTCTCGAAACTGCCTGTCTGCTTCATCAGTGTCACACCAGATATAGTCTGACTCCAGACAGCCAGACAGAAGAGACATAGCCTTTACTGATGACAAACACCCCATTTCCACCAGGCATTAAAGCATACAGTGTACATAATGGGTTCTACCAGAATACTGAAGGGATAACAGAAAAGCTGGCAGACAAGGTTGAAGGTCTGGGATCTTCACTGTTCTGAAAAGAAAAATTTCATTTTAGCCCTTCCTTTTGGACTCTGCAGTGTACTGCTCAACCCCTTCTCAATAGCTCATCCAGCTGAGGTTTTAGAACTTCTTTCAGAACAATGTTTCAAAGGCTAGACATATTCTGATCGAGGTCCAACTTGTTTATTTAAATTTTCACAGAGAACTGTTTCTGTCCTTTTCATTGTCAGACAGCCAAGGCCATTGTTTACATTGAAGAAATGAACAGCATGGCAGATGTCACCTTTCCCTCTGTCCCTCAAGTTGCATCTCTGTTGATATATGATGATACTTCCAAAGCCAAAGACAGAGCCAGTCCCATTGCTGGCTATCCTGTCATCTGTATCACAGTGAGTATCTCTGTGCAAAAACGGAACAAAATCAGTATATGGATTTTGTTCAGTGGATTTTAGGCACCCAGAATCAATCCATATGGTGGTGAGTCACACATGTTAGTCACACATATTAGTTCAAGCTAGAATTATCCTTAGAGCTAATCTAATTTGTCTGGATAATGAATCCATTTTCAGGAGGACAAAAAGCATAGAAAGATGTTTCGCTTGTTCCCCACTAAGAATAATTTGATATTGATACTCACACTGTGTCTGTGATTGCATGACCTTAGTATTTCCTGCATTATCCTGCCTTAATTTGCAGAGTTAAAATCACTGGAGATAACAGATGAGCCATTGTTTTCAGTGAGTGCCACAGACTGTAAAATGAGTGCTGAAGGAATGCAGGCTTCTTTCATTTTTCTCACTAATAATTTTGAAACTGAAAAGTTTATATAAATATTCATATACCTCGAAGAATGTCTCGTCCATCTTCAGTTTGTGTTTTGCACATTCCTTTTGCACAGAAATGTCACAAGCTGAATGGTTCTTCTAAGTAAAAAAAGAACCAAAGAAAATAAATCTTTAAATGCAATGTATATTTGCAGAATTAGATCAAAGGGAGAAGTTAAAATTAAAGTAGTACATTGGAGTGTAGCTTTCGCCTTCATAACTATGCCATGTGCTCACCTATAAATCAATTTAAAATAATATTTTTTATTTCAGTAAGCATAATTAGATACACCTTGTAATCTACCCTAACAGGGCTAAATACATCACTGTCAAAATAAGGTTTTGCTTATGAGGTTTAGTGGGATTTTCAGTTCCATGTTGTTGAGTTCTGTGACTCTTGATGACTTAAAACTCCCTTGCTGTGAAGCAAATAAATTCTTAGCACATGTGCCTTGTTCTGCAGGCTTGTAATCCTAAGTATGAAGACTTTGAGAAGACTGGCTCCATATGTGCCAGTGAGAACATCAATAATACCCTGACACAGTACCGGTGGCTCGTAAGTGCCCCCACTGGCCCCGATGGTGTGACCAGCCCCATGAGGGAGGTGGACTTTGACACCTTCTTCACTTCCTCTAAGATGATTACACTCGACTCCATTTACTTTCAAGCTGGCTCTCGTGTCCAGTGTGCAGCTCGGGCTGTGAATTCAGATGGGAATGAGGGTCTTGAGCTTATGAGCCCTATTGTCACTATAAGCACATCAGAAGGTAAGACATCATCACCTACTGCAAAATTCACAGGTCTCTTTTGGATCCCAAATTCAGTCCTAACAAAAGCTGGTTACGTGATGAGGCGTTTTAACATTACTGTCTCAGCTTTTCTTCTGTTGTTCATAGAGGTGGTGCAAAAACTGTCTTGACACAGCAAAGCATTGTATAAAGAAAAAGCTTTTCCTCCCTCCTGATTCTCCACATCTTTAAATAATAATCCACATAGAAAACTTGTATCTTCATGAGAACAACATTTAACAGGCAATGGAATTAGTGAAACCTGGTTTCTGTTGACTTTTGAATTCAACTGCAGTAATGATGCAGTTCAGTCTCAGCTCCTGTTAGATGCTGGAGAGTGGGTTGAGATAAGAAGATATTTTCATGAAGATATTTTCATGAAAGCCTAGCCAGAGGAAAAACCTCGTTTGGCATTCAGGCCGCACTGGACACCTGAGAATTGATGTCTTCCTTGACTAAAGACTAAAGCAAGTGGGGCCAATAATAAGGCACGGACAAAATTTTTCCTTGGTAAAAACATTCATAATTACGCGTCCTTCTTGTTACATGAAACAGACTGGCTTTGTTATTGTAATAATGCATTTTTTGGATTACACTTGACAAATTAACAGAGCTAATTACCTTAGTCTCAGGACTGAGTTGTCGTGCATAAATTACTTCCAGTACCTGAGCTAACTTGTGGTGGGGAAGGAAAGAAGTACAACGATCAAAGCAACCTGTGAAAATTCTGAATATTTTCCCCTTTGAAGATGCCTGACTTCCAGTGCATAGACCAAACTCTCAAAAGGAATTCAGATTGTGCAAAAATAAAGTATTTAGTCTCTTTAGCAAGGTTGTTTGCATTTGAGGAAAAAAACCCCCTGAAACTACCAACCAAAAAGCTGTCATCTGCAGAACAGAAATTTTGTTTTGTCCTGACAGAAGTTTCCAGCTTGGAGATGTTGAGCAAGATAAGGTCCTCCAGAACCAATAAGCTCTCTAAGAGGAGGGCCCTGCCTGCTCTTTTCTTGAAGTCCCTCAGAAATGGGCAAAGAGAACTGTTTCAATTTTCCACATCTGCTTGTTTCTTACTTAGAATAGCTTGTAATCCTTTGTCCATCACATGACAAAACGACCAGAATGCAGACACTTCTGCACTGAACTGTGCAACTAGAATTCACACATATCTCAGATCATATGAATACAAACCTAATTTTCTGGTCCTACAAACTTGCACAAATACTGGAACACATTGAACTAACACTGGAAAGGATTACCAAAATAAATTACACATTCTCCTTTCTTAGAGAAATTCAAAATTCAAATTAACAAGGCTTTAAGCAACTTGATTCAGCTTTGGAGCTGGCTCTATTCTAAGCAGATTATTCTAGATATCCTGTGACACAATCTTTCTAACTACACTTTTGCTACTACTGGATCAGGAGACTCATAAATTTCATGAGTGATATGCTGTGAGGGCATATCACTGCGTACTCCAATCCAGTGCCAAAACCAACACTGGTCAGGTATCTTCCATAAAACTTAGGATGGTGGGAGGAATTAAAACATATGCCTCTGAAGACCTCTGTAAGAAAGTATGGCACTTGGCACTGGCTTTGCGAGTAAGGTTGACACATGCAGCTGAAAAGACGTCGATGCAATATCATCACCTTGCTCTGAAAAGGTGATCCTGTTGATCAAGGAACCATTCCTGCTTGAATCCTCTTTTGCATAAATTCCTGTTGAAACCTCTGGAACATGCAGTCAACACAAAACAAAGTGTTCACCTGTCATTCAAGAAAATTCTCGTTGTTTGGATACATGTACCGTGGAAGAAAAGTACATCCAAAATTGTGCAAGGGAAAGTATAAATTGTTTCCTGTGGTCAAAAAGTAAGATTGCTTTCTCTTTTTTCCGTTAGGTCTTTGTCAGCCTCGTATATCAGGAGTAGTTGGAGCAGAGCCATTCTCTGCCAAACTGCGCTACACTGGCCCAGAAGATCCTGACTATGCCAACCTCATCAAACTGACAGTCACAATGCCACATATTGATGGTATGAGAAAATCAGCTGTGGAGTTGGGAGAACTCGTACAATATGCTGTTATTTGAGCTATTTTATTGGTCAGGTTATTTTGAATAGGCAAGTTAATAATGTAATCTTTTAACAATATGGCCAAAGAAAAATGTTATGAATGAATAAGGGCAGTTTGCAACAAGGTGCATGAGATACTGATAGTCTCTGAGGTGAAGAATAGCGTTTTCAAATTAACTGCATAACTTATATAAATTGAGCTAGACCTAAGCTTTGTAAAAGTCCCTTGAAGTGCTTAGAAATATAC